>JARQOD010009842.1:0-29707 GCA_033576555.1 Oophaga sylvatica
GATCTCCCAGCCTGAGCAAAGTTCACACAGAAGACGGATTAAATGATAGGGGGCGTGTCGACCTGTCAGATTTGAGTTTGATGAGTAATACAGTTCCTATACTACTATCATCTATCCCCTGGAATAAAAATATCTAATGGCACAAGACAGGGTTGCCCCCTCTCTCCCCTCTTATTTGCCCTAATAATTGAGCCTTTAGCAGAGAAAATCAGAAGCAACCCGGATATAAAAGGTCTGCAAATCGGAGAGATCACCTGTAAAATTGGTTTATTTGCAGATGACATTATAATTAGTATTACTGATCCCTAAACTCAATAGAAAATCTGCTCACAACTTTTAGAAAATTTTCAGAAATATCTTTCTATAAAATTAACGAAACTAAATCAAAAATATTGGACTTCTATCTCAAAGAACAGGATATTGCCAAAATTAAATCAATTTCTAACTTTGCATGGGAGAAGACGCCATACTATATCTAGGCATAAATATTGCAAAAACCTTTCGAAAGACTATCGAAATTAATTTGGCAAACATTCTAAAAACAGCACAATACGACTTCAACAATCACGCTAGGTTTGAAATTTCTTGGGTAGGGAGATTGATTTTATTCAAATTATTCACCTTCCCAAAAATTTTGTACATATTCAGGGCTCTACCTCTCATCATTCCATTGAAACATATAAGGAAATTACAAACGTTAGTTAACGGATTCATATGGAACAAAAAGAGGGCTAGGATTGCTTCCACCACCCTCTATAGAAGCAAACTCAATGGTGGATTGGCACTACCAAACCTACTGAATTATTACTATGTGAATCTTGTAAAACAATCTAACTGTTGGATTTCCTCGGAAAACCCTCCGATCTGGTTGGAATTGGAAAAAACATATAGGAAAGACTGTTCACTTTCAGACTTGATTGTTAAGTCCCTAATGTCATCGGATCAACCCCTCCGATCCTCACCCACCTTGTCAGCTACTACCTTAGCTTGGACACAAATAGCTAAACCTCAAATGCAAAGGAATAAATCCTTAAGATACCTCCAGCTAAAGAATATTCCATTAAAATTCTTTGCACTAGCGATTAATAGGGATATTCCACAAGATTGGAAAACTTATAATATAAAAAAGGTGAGTGATGTGTTTGACGGGAAGCAATTCATTGACATAGAGACTTTGACATCTAAATTCAAATTCTCATATGAGGACTCTCAACTACTTTACACTTTGAAAAGATACATCTCTAAATTCATCAGAAAAAAGTCACACATAACTGATATGACTTGTAGGTTGATTATTGAACCAAAGAACAAATTCCTGTGGAAGACGAAAAATATATACGATTCTCTTAATCTTATTCAAAATCCGAATAAAACTTTATATATGACAGAATGGGAGAAGGATCTAGGGATCAACATCACACTAGAGCAATGGGAGCAAGCATTCGAACTATCCTATTCCTCAAATATTTGCTCTTCTCTGCATGAATCATACTTTAAAGTAGTATCAAGGTGGTATTTTACCCCTTTAAAGCTGGCAAAGATTTTCCCAGGAAAATCCCCCGACTGTTGGAGAGGATGCAAACAAATTGGAGATCTACTACATCTCTTCTGGGGTTGCCCTAAAATTAAATCATTCTGGAGAGATGTTTCAAATATTGTTGACGGAATAACCAAACAAAAAACGAAGCTCACACCACAGATGGTTTTACTATCACTTGAACTAGACAGATTTAACCCTGTTCACACACCAATCATAATACACCTCTTCTTAGTCGCGAAAAACGCGATAGCAACTTTTTGGAAAGAAGAGTCTGTCCCAAAGAAAGAACAATTATTGGAGAAAATGTCACAACACTATCTTTATGAAAAAAGCCATGCATTAGCTAACAATTACTTGCCAAAACATTTGACCAGATGGAAATCTTGGACAGAATACAATAGTTAAACTTTGACTTTTAAACTATAACAATTAAACTTCTCTTCATGTACTTGTTAAGAAGTTAACCGATCATAACCTCTTTTATGACATGATATGCCTTGATAATATTGACCTAGTTTGTATTTGTTATTTGTTATTAGGAAATGATACATAACTTTACATAGTCGTTATCAAAAGTTACTGCTATATTTAGTGTAAAAACCTTTACAAAACACTTATTGTACACTACTGTTATGTTTATAATATGTTAAAAATATCCAATAAAGTTTGTTGGAAAAAGGAGGAGCAGACATCTCCTGCTGCCTGTGCTCATATTAAGGTGTGTGTAGGACGACAGGCGAGTGGACAAAAGGGAAAGAGTGACCGAGGTGATATAGCAACGATAGCTGCCTCCACTCTACACAACCGGACACCGGGTCCGAAGCTTGCTAGAACCTTCACGGCTAGTGGGAGAAAACCGGAATCCCTGCTGGACTTCAGGTCGCAGAAGGGCCCTTCAGTGCTGATACGTAACCGGGGTTAGGAAGACGGGGGTCTGGCAGGTACCGCCATAGAGAAACCGTTCTGTCCACAAAAATACCTCATCACAAGATTAGCCGGGCGTAGAAAGGAGGAGTTAAACTTAGCTTCATGCAGGTTGGAAACTCACACATTAAGAAGTAATGAGGCCTTAAACCTACTCAGTGATTACCTGGATGTGCATCCTCCACCCTGAGCAGCTTCCCGGGACATACCTGCAACCATCACCAGTAAAGGTATGGAAAGAGACTGATTTGTGTGTGACTGCCTTATTGCCCTGCACCCAGCACCGCCATATACTCCGAGGGATCCAGTCTCGCCTGTGGGAGACTTAACACCTTGCTGCCAAATAACAACCCCTCAGAGGATTAACCCTGCAGCGCTGGTCACTCTGATCAGAAACCACAGGTGGCGTCACGAACAATTCCTAAAATCCCCTGTAAATATCCCCCTTTGTATGAGCGCCCAGGGCAACGGACCGAGCTGTGCTACTTGTGACATTCCCCATAGACTTCAACGGGCTCGGTGCCGAGTACCCCATAACCTTGGTATTGTGCGACTCATCTTTTTGGCGTCATGAACAGGATAAGAAGCTCGCTATATGTGAGTCCCGAGTGCCTAATTGGACTGTTTTTGTGCTAGAGACTGTGTTGCTGTTTTGTGATTTTGGCGCCAACTGTCCGCCATTGCCCGCCAAAGTACAGCGCTACAGCGCAAAGAGAAGGGGCGTACCTGCAGAAAGCGCACGAATTCCCAGACACGCCCCCAACGCTGACGCGGCGGCAGGTCCTGTGGAGAGCTTCAGAGTGCCGGCGACGCAGGTCCTTCCCCATCGCTGTGCCTGGCAGAGCTGCAGCCTTCAGGAGAAGGTAGGTCACACTTAACTAGGGGGGGCACAGACATGTCGCAGCCACAAGCTGACAGCGCGGCCCAGAGCGACCGCCCCGGTGACTTACCCGCCGGCGCTGCAGCGCAGGATGGAATCGCTGGCCCCTCACCAGGTCCGGTGGCCCCGATAGTACCGCTGACGCTCCCATACCTGCCTGGAGCAAAGTGGCTCCCTCAGTATAGCGGTAAGCCGGATACCCTGTCAGGGTTCAAGAGCAAAATATGCAGCATAATGGACATGTACCCTATGACAGAGAAGCAAAGAGCTGCAGTAGTATTAGGAAAATTGACTGGGGCTGCAGAAAGAGAAGTAGAGACTTGGACAGCTGCAGACCAGGAATCAGTGCCTTCAATTTTCTTAAAGCTGCATACTATTTTTGAGAACCACACTGAAACAGATCTCCGGATGACGTTTTACCAATGCTCCCAGAGACCAGATGACAGTATTAGGGACTACGCCTGCCGACTACAGGGGGCCCTGCGAGCTCTCAAACAGGTTAACCCTATAAGTGCCATTAATGAAAGTAAAATGTTGAAGGAACAATTTGTACGGGGACTGAGGTCCCAAGCTGAAAGCAGGACTGTGCACTGGTGGTCCTTGGATCATCCTGACGCTACCTTTGATGCCCTAAAAGATATGGCTATAAAAGGATTGCGACCCCTGGAGAAGCCTGAGGTGGCAACCCAGTATCACCCGGGTGAAGCCACTCTAAAGCCGGCAGCATCCACCTTTTCCCCGCTGGTGGCGGAAGCCAAAACGCAGGTGGCGCCCCCTACTGAGTTGGATTGTCTGCGCTCAGAAGTGCGCCAGCTGACTAAAAACCTGGCCGCTGTAATGAGTGCCCTGCAACTGCGGAAGGAAGAAGGAGGAAAGATCCTGCCAGCCGACTGCCCAGAGGATGTCCCTTGGATGAACCGGAGGAAAAGGAGGACGTCGCCCCACCAGAGGAGGACAACGCCACCCCCAGGAGCGACCCCTGATCAGCACCATCCTCGCCGAGAGATCATCTGCTACCGTTGCAACGGAAAAGGTCATCTAGCCCAACAGTGTCCTTTAAACGAGCAGATCCTGGGTCCGAGGGCCAACACCCAGGAATAGACTCATCAGGCCCCTCAGACTGGAACCGCAGGTTTGTGGGAGGAAGACCCTACCTGTCCATCATCCTGGACGGGATCGCAATCCCTGCCCTGCTGGACACTGGATCTCAGGTGACCATCATACCTGATGTCCTGTATAATAAGTTTTGGTCCATGGACAGTCTCCAGCCCCCGAGCCCTGACTTTGCTGTGTATGCCTCTAATGGTCTCCCTGTTGATATACTAGGAGCCAAAAACGTGGACGTAAAGGTGGGCAGAGTGGAGCTGAAGGACCAAGGACTCTTAGTAGTAAAGACTGTAAATGAGGAAAATGGCTTAAATGTGGTTTTAGGTACAAACATTATTAGTAACTGTCTGGATGAAGTTGTGTTTTTGCTCCAACAGCTCGCTGAAGTTGCCAAGCCAAAGCAAAAGGGAGTGATCCAGAGGGAGATCCGGGCCCTGATGTGCCAGCAGCAAGCGAAGCTGACAGATGGTGAAATTGGTAATGTACGGGTGACAGACCCGAACCCCATTGTGATACCCCCAATGAGTGAAATGCTTATATGGTGTAGAGCAGCAATAGGTCTGAGAGGACAGAACTACCAAGCAGTAGTAGAGCCCCATTGTTCAGAGCACAGACCTACACTCTTGACTGCTAGAGGGTAGTGGAAGTAAGAAATGGGAGAGTACCAGTACGTCTTCTCAACTGGGGAGAAGATGAAGTAAATTTACCACGTTATGCCACTGTTGCTAAATTACATACCGTAGATAACAACTCCATTCTCACGACCGAGTCCTTAGCCTCCCGCCAACCAGCGGAGGATAATGACCCAGCAACCCAGGTGGAGGATTGGTGTCAGCAGCTCCATGTCGGGACAGACACCACTCCAGCCCACCAGAAACAGGGAGTACTACGGGTGGTACAGGAGTACGCACAGGTATTTAGCAAACACCCACTTGACTTTGGGACCATTAAGGGAGTACAACATCACATCCCTACAGGCAGCCATCCTCCCATCAAAGAGCGGTACAGGCAGTGGCGTAGCGTGGGAGGGCGGGGGGGGGCGGTCCGCCCCAGGCGGCACATGTGTGGGGGCGGCACAGCGCAGCAGCATTTCCTTCCTATCCTCTGTGGGAGAAGCGCGGAGGCACAATTCAGCAGCCCCGCGCCTACATGGGACCCGCTGCTGAAGGAGGACTTACAACGGCGGAGGCTGCAGGCCTGCAGGAATCTGTATAAGAAGGACCTGCTCGGACACTTCGGTTGTGGACGCCGCTGTGCTGAGGAGCCGGTAAGGAAGCGCTGCTGTTATAGGACGGAGACTGCGGTGAGAGGCGCGGGGTCATGTGATGGAGGGGAGGCCGTCCCATCCTCCATCTCTGCCTGTGGCTCATGCTGCATCCTGCTTACGGTGTCCAGAGCTAGGCGCTGATTCCTGCTGATCTCTGACAGGTTATTTAGCTAGTGAGAATGTGAGGGGAGAGGTCTAATTATTGGAGCAGTTTCCCATAGCAACCAACCAGATTGTAGTTCTTGGAAAATGAAAAGTCAGCTGATTGGTTGCTATGGGAAACTGTTACCTATTTCACACTGAGGGTGAGTTTCCACGATCAGGAAACACTGCGTGTTTGGCGCTGTGCGCTGGCGCAGCACCAAACACGCAGCGTCCAGATGTTACAGCAGAGTGGAGGGGATTTCAAGAAATCCCGTCTCCACTATGCGTAACAACACGCAGGCGGAAGACCTGCGTTTACGGACATGCGGCGCGTCTTTTCAGACCGCAGCATGTCCTAGCGTATTGCGGCGACGGTGCGTCGCCGCAACGGAATTTAACACAGGGCTATGTAGCCCTGCGTTATTTCCGGAGGTGTTCCGGAGGTGTCCTGAACACCTCCGGAAATAACGCGGGTCAGAAAGGGGGCGGGGCTTAGACGGAGCGGAGTTTCCGCTCCGTCATATACGCTGTGTTTCCTGATGGTGGAAATACAGCCTAAATGTGCTGCCCCGGATATTCCGCCCGTGCGCTGCCCTTTCGCCTCCGCCCGTGCGCTGCCCTCTCGCCTCCGCCCGTGCGCTGCCCTCTCACCTCCGCCCGTGCGCTGTCCTCTCGCACTGTTTCATTATTGTTGATACGCCCCTTGATGTTGCGAAATGTGGTTAAAGGGGTTTTCAGGAAAGTGGACTCCAGATGGATGCTTCCGGATTATCAACGACCAAAGGGGCGGCAAATTTTTCGACCGCCCCGGGCGCCACAAACAGTTGCTACGCCACTGGGTACAGGCCTATACCTCCAGCCCACTACCAGAAAGCTAAGGAAATGTTGCGTGACATGAAGGAAGCAGGGGTGATAAGGGATAGTTGTAGTCCCTGGGCAGCACCTCTAGTCCTAGTTAAGAAAAAGGATGGAAGCATGAGAATGTGTGTAGATTACAGACAAGTAAATCGCATAACACATAAAGATGCATACCCTTTACCACGCATTGAGGAATCCTTGGCTGCCTTAAAAACTGCTAACTACTTTTCCACCCTCGACCTCACTAGTGGGTACTGGCAAGTAGCTGTGGCTGAGGAGGATCGGGAGAAGACGGCTTTCACCACCCCAATGGGACTCTGTGAGTTTGACAGGATGCCGTTTGGACTCAGCAGTGCCCCGGGAACGTTCCAGAGAGTGATGGAGAGTTGCCTGGGACATCTCAACTTTGAAACCGTGTACTCCAAGACGTATGAGGATCATCTGAAGCACCTGGCAGAGGTATTCGAGTCACTGTCCAAGTACGGGATGAAACTGAAGCCTTCAAAGTGCCATCTGCTCAAACAAAAGGTACAGTACTTGGGACATATTGTCAGCTCAGAAGGAGTAGCGCCGGACCCCGAGAAGGTCACTGCCATCCAGAAATGGCCAGAACCAAGGAATCTCAAGGAGGTGTGTCAGTTCCTGGGACTGACAGGTTACTACCGGAGGTTTGTAAAGGACTACACCAAGAAAGCAGCGCCTCTGCAGGACCTTCTGGTAGGACAGCCCCTCAAGAGCAGAAATCCTCCATTCCACTGGGGTAAAGAACAAGCTGAGGCATTCAAGGAGATGAAGGAGATCCTGACAGGCGATGAGATCTTAGCCTATCTTGACTACAGCCAGCCGTTCCTGCTGTATACTGATGCCAGCAATGAAGGATTGGGAGCTGTCCTCAGTCAGAAGCAAAATGGCCAAGAAAAAGTCATCGCATATGCAAGCAGGAAGCTCCGGCCGACCGAGAGAAACCCAGAGAACTATAGCAGCTTCAAGTTGGAGTTCCTGGCGCTGGTCTGGGCCATAACAGAAAGGTTCAAGCATTACCTAGCCTCTAGCAAGTTCACTGCGTACACAGACAATAACCCCTTGACACATCTTGAAACAGCCAAGCTGGGAGCCATGGAGCAACGTTGGATGGCTCGGCTGTCGAATTATCAATTTACAATCAAGTACAGGGCAGGCCGTAAGAACGCCAACGCTGATGCCTTGTCCAGAATGCCGCATGAGTCCGACACGGAAGAGGAATCGGATGACCTAGAAGAAATTGAGCTACCTGCATTCCACAGAAATGGGATGATCCACGAACAACGAGCCTACAGGAGGCAGCGTGGTAAGACGTTAAACCCTTTACCTCACCACAGCTGGAAGGAGACCCAGAACAGTGACCCGGTTGTCAGCCACATCAAGGAACTGATAACTCAGGAAGGTTCCTCCTTGGAGAAGGATGCGTCTCAACAAGTGAAGCAGCTGTGGAACGAGAGAAGCCGGCTGTTCATCTACCGAGAGAAGCTGTGCCGAAGGTACGTCAACCCCAGAACCCATGAGATGGTATGGCAGATAGTAGTGCCAAGAACAGACATCCAGATGGTGTTGGAAGCCTACCACGATCGAGCGGGGCACTTTGGCTGGAAGAAGCTGGAAACCCTGCTGAAGTGTCGTTTCTACTGGGTGGGAATGCGAAGTTCCATCGAGAAATGGTGTAAAAACTGTGCGTCCTGTAGCCTCCGAAGAAAAGACTACAGTAGCCAGAAAGCACCCCTGCAACCCATCAAGACGACTCATCCCTTGGAGATCGTGGCCTTGGACCATGTCAAGTTGTCACCCAGCAGGTCAGGATACTCATATGCCCTGACAATGGTGGATCACTACTCCAGGTTCCTGGTGGTCGCCCCTGTCAAGGATCTGACAGCTGAAACAGCAGCAAAGACGTTTCAGGCGTATTTCTGCAGACCCCATGGATATCCAGAGCAAGTGTTAACTGATCAAGGTCCTGCATTTGAAGCCGAACTGTTTAAGGAATTCTGTCACTTGTACGGGTGTAAGAAGATAAGAACCACACCGTACCACCCCCAAACCAATGGTCTCTGTGAGAAGATGAATCACATAGTCATTGATCTGCTGAAGACGGTACCACTTGAGGAGAGGAATCGGTGGCCAGACTTACTACCTGACCTAGTAGATCTGTACAATCACATACCGGTGAGTTCCACCAACTGCACTCCAGCCTACCTTATGCGAGCAAGACCAGGAAAGCTGCCCATGGATTTGGAACTTGGTGTTGTAGAACCAGAAGCTGATGTTACTATTGAAGATTGGGACACAAACAGACAGGAACAGTACAGGAGAGTACAAGCCTGCGTGGAAGATAGTCTCAATAAAGTAAGGGAAAAGCAAGAGGAGAACTACAACAAAAGTGCGCCAGCTAAGCCTTTTATGCCTGGAGAAATTGTGTTAAAAAGAAAAAGAAGAATGCACAAATTGGACGATCAGTGGGAACAAGAGCCATATGTCGTGCAAAATTCCAAATTTGACAACAGGAAAACTTGTACCATTAGCAAAGATGGAGGAAAGACGACCACCAGGGTATCCAGAGACCACCTAAAACTGTGTCCAGACATGTTAAAACTTCACGAGGAAGAACTTGCTATGGAAAAAGAGAAACCAGGTGAAGTCATACACACGGACCTAGGAGATTTTCCTGCAGATTGGCCTTGTATCGGGGATGCTGTGATTATTCCAGTACTTCAATTTTACCAACCACAAGAAGCGCTTCAACGTCCAGTTGAGCCAGTTGCCGCAGCAGAAGAAATAGTTCAAGAGGAACCTGCTCCTGTAGCACCTCCAGAAGTAGAGTCTCAAGAAATGGAACCTCAAGACGTGGAACTACCAGAAGAATCCCCTAGTGAAACAGAACCGCATCGCCCAGCCACCAGTATGCTTGCCAGATTCCTAGAGAGGTTAAGGCAGTATTACAGTTTGCCAGCACGCAGGACTAGTGTTGAGCGATACTGCTCGATATCTAAAAATATTGTATCTAAATGGTATCGCCGATATCACTAAATATCGTCGATATCCGATTCCGATACCGGAAGTCCAATGTAAGTCTATGGGAACAAAAAATCGCAACAAAAAAAACCCTTTCTTTCGTTGTAAACACAAAATATACACACATAGAATAAATACATATATATATATATATACATGTCATTGTGACATATATATATACATATATTTATAGTTTATACACTTCTACATAGTAAAATAGACTCTGATTCAATTGCCGGGTAAAGCCGTGACATACCCCATAGAAGTCGACGGGCTCGGTGCCGAGTACCCCCAAAACCTCTGGCTCTGTGCGACTCAACTTGGGCGTCAAGAACAGGATTCTGTAGCTCGCTATAAGCGAGTCCTGTGTGCCTGAATTGAACTGGTTTTGTGCTTGAGAATTGCTAAAATCATCAGAGAATGTATTTGCCATTTTTCCGCCATATCTGCGTCACGACGAGGCACTGGTGAAGAAGAAGGGCGTGCTCTTCGTGGGTGTACACTCACTCAGTGGCGTGAAAACGATGGCCGACCACTCTAAATGGTACTGCAATGTAAGATCGTGCCCCACAGCTCTTCAGTTCCGCCTCCTCATCCTCCTCAGTGTGCGGAAACTAACACGAAGGTCCCGCCTCACTACAAAAGAGGGGCCCTCTCCAGATGCTAATGACACATGTGACTTGGCAGAGATGGCTAATGGACACGAGCAGAAGTGTGAAGGGATGGAGCAGTCAGAACTCTCCCCCCACGGAAGCGACCCGATCGCCACGGAACCACCGTTGGGCACCCGGCCTGGAAACCCTCCTACGCTGCAAGAAGCGGAGGATACCCTAAGAGGCCTGGCCCGGCACCGGGAGGAGGTTGCCAGGATGGAAGCCAGCTGGCGTGCCCTAAAACTAAACTTGGAGCGGCGCCAATCCCTCTTACCTGAAGTGTCTGTACCGGAAGGTGAGGCACCCGTTCTAGTAGAGGAGTCCGTGCGGGCATCCCAGCCCTTGCAGTGTGATCCGGTTGACGTTGTCGCAGTGGAGGCACCCGTTCCTGCAAAAAACTCTGCACCGGCAGCACCCCAGATCCCGCTGTCTGCCCCCGTTGCTGAGACAGAAGAAGCGACACCCGTCCTCATGGAGGAGGCCGCGCAGGCACCAGAGGTCTACCTGTCTGTACCGGAGCCCCGACTGTCTTCTGTTCCAGAGCCGGCTGCTTCCTCCGCAGGTGAGCGCCGCCAGGACTGGGGGGCGCCAGGAGAGCTGCCGCAAACCGGACATCGTAAGCTGCAGTTTGATGGTGGAGACATGGAGATGCTGGAGGAGAATTTCAACCGGCGTCAGGAGGAAGAGTGGAGACGTTGGGAGTGGGAAGCAGAGCGACAAAGGGAGCAGCGAGAATCCCAAAAACTTCGGCAACGTAACCTGGAGAAGGACCGGGCAGATAAGGACCGGATGAGAAAAGATAAAGGAACCCTGAGGGAGCTGCGGCGTAAGGGTGCAGTACGGAGCTTTAAATTGAAAGGTGGTTGGGGCTTCATCCAGGAGCCTGGACTTTATTTAGAAGTCTTTGTGACCCGGCGGGACGTGGAGACTCACCTCCCAGAAGGACACCCGGGGAGGGACCTGTTGCCAGGAGACTTGGTGACTTACACCCGACACTGGGGTTACAATGGATGGTACGCCCTAAATGTTACCAGGTGCGACCCCTACTCCCCAGAGTGTCAGGAACCTGTGAGACCCTCGGAGCCTTCAGCCTCCCACATCCAGGCCTCTGCACAAGTGCCCACCCCACGCCGTAAATCTCCCCAGCCTCCCTCAGTGGTCTCCTCAGCAGCCCCAGCTATGGACATGATAACTATAGCTGGCCCGTACCCGGCGCCTGTTAGGCCCCCTGGGGTTCGTTCAGTCCGGGACATAGGGCTCCAGACCCGGAGGGAGATGAAAGAGGTGGCCACACAGACACAGATAGCGGGTCACGACTTGACTGTACAGGCCACACGACGTCATCAGGTCCTGGTGGTCCTTGGTGTCTCGGATGTTTGGCAAGCATCAGAAGAGTACCAGGTGGTACCTGGAACACCCCTGCCAAAGAATTATAAATAACCCGGACAGGGTCCCTGTATGTAAATAGTTAAATTGTTGATGTACCCGGATGGGTGAATGTTCATATAAAAGTTTTTTAATTTAATAAAAAAAACAACAGTTTTCATTACTTTTATTACAGTCTCATCCTGCGACGCCATCGATCTCCTGTAAAAAAATGAAAAAAAAACCCAGCAGTATACCACCTGTCCGACGCAGTCCATAGTAACGAGTGTCCCACGACGATCCATCTCTGCTACATCAGAATGATGTACACAGCTGATTACCTGCTTCCCCGGCGGTGACGTCATCGGACTGACTGCTTTACGGCCGGGATTACCCAGCAGTCACTGCAGTTATCGCGAAAAACTGCATGTGACCGCCAGGGAGAAGATAATGGCGGCCATCAAGCAGTCCATGACGTGACCGCCGGAGATCTTCTGCCGGGTAAGTGCCGCTGACTCCTGACAGACCCGACCGACGGACACTGACAGTGACAGTGACAAATCCGATTCCGGTATCCGATATGACGAAAATATCGGTATTCGGAATCGAAAGGCCGATACAGCTAATATCGGCCGATATCCGATATTTGCAGTATCGTATCGCTCAACACTACGCAGGACAGATAGGCTTGATGCTACTATACCTGACACCACACCACGTAGGTCAGTACGTACAACGAAAGGAAGGTTACCTGTTAGGTACCAAGAGTAGTCCTAGCAAACTAGTCTAGTATGACCCAGACAGGGTTTACTCAACTGTACAAAGTTTTGAAGAAAATTGCATTTTATTGAGAATGTTATATGATGATAATGTTTACATGCTAAAGTGGTTATGATAGAAATGTTCTTATGCCAAGGACTGCGTGGCTGAGGACTTTGCCAGCCCAAAAACTGTGTTGTAAATAGTTGGCACTCAGTGCCCCATCTTGGTTTTACGTAAAGCCATTTTACCTCAGAAGAAAAACCCGTATGGTGTGGCCTTGAGTGAGGTCTGCAGTAATTAAGTCCTGCAGCCCACCCAGGACCACCGTGGGAGGTTTTTGGTGCGGGTCCTCCACAAGAATATTGTATTTATTTGCACTGAGAAAGTATTTTGATATTTTTGTATTGCAATTTGTACACAATGTAACGTTAAAGTGTCCTTACCTCCCACAAGGGATGAGTTATTTGTTGATGTTATTATAAAAATTGTTTTTCTATTTCAGCCCGGGAGTGCTGACGATAACTAGGGGGGGATGTGTGGCCCAGCTGCGCTTGGTACACATGTTCACAGGAGTATGCACAGAAAGGTAATCACAAATACCTGATAAGCACACAACACTTGACACTTTTCCTGGTTCCACCAGAGGGAGCCCTTGAGACAGCAGTGAGATAAAGACAATCTAGCTGAAAGTTAGGGAGTTTGTTGTGAATGGGTTTGAGATGAGTTCTGAGCAGAGACTCCCTCTGGTGGTTACAAGCGGTACTGGTCTGTTCAGTGAAGATTGTGAGGACTGGGAATCAGGTGTTACTGACTGGTCTTATATAAGGGAGTCACCTTCCCATCAGGGTTGCCGGTGATCAATTGTTCTGGTCTGAATCCTTCATTCCTGTTTCCCTTGTAGCCTGCTGTGTCGTGTCTGCATCTCCTGCTAACAGATAAGACATTTTCTTCTTTTTGTTTTTGTACTATATTTTTGCATTTTGTCCTGCACTTCTTTGGGGGCCTTCTGGGTCCCCTTCGGGGGCTTTTGCCCTCTCAGTTTAGTTCAGCCACTGATGTTTGTACTTTTGCTTTTTCCAGTTTTTTCAGTGGCTGCTGTTTTGATTTTGTTACACCAGAGAACTAATTTAGGTGGTAGAGGTCGTGTGATCTCAGGTGATTTTGAAATTAGTAGAGTTGGTGCTTTTCAGGGTTTTCTGGGATTGCAGTAAGTACCCTTCCTATCCTTTTCTATTTAGTTAGTTTGGGCCCCAGCGTTTGCTCATACTATTTTCTTTCTGTGTCAGTATTTCTTCTTGTCTAACCGCCATTACTTGTTTGGGGGCTTTCTATTATCTTTGGGGTTCTGCTCCGGGGCAGATAGCTTTCCTATTTCTATCTTTAGGTGTAGTTAGTTTCTCAGGCTGTGACGAGGCGTCTAGGACCAACGTAGGAACGCTCCACGGCTGCCTCTTGTTGTGGTGGTTAGTCAGGGTACTGCAATCTCATAGATTCCAACTGCTCTGGTGTATTGCCTTTTTTACCTGCACTCCTCAGCTACCGAAACATAACAGTATCACCGGCCTAAAAATTGAAAATTATATGGTACTCACAGAAGGGAAAAAATATTGTGAAAGAAAAAAGGTTGTCAGAGTTGTCAGAGATATTTTTCTATTTGTTGCATTTTTTTTTCCCTCTGTATCTCTGGGTGCTGGGGAGGATCTTTTCTCTCAATGGAGTTTGCACGGTTGTCTGGCCGTGTGGATCAGCTTGCCACTGAGGTTCGGAGTATTGCTGCCTATCTTGCTGGGTTGCCTGTTGTGGAACCTAGGATTCCCATGCCAGATTTGTTTTTAGGGGATCGAGCTAAGTTTTTGAATTTCAAAAATAACTGTAAATTGTTTTTTGCCTTAAAATCTAAGTCCTCAGGGAACGCAGCGCAGCAGGTTCAAATTATCATCTCTCTCCTGCGCGGCGATCCTCAGGATTGGGCTTTTTCCCTGACACCTGGGGATCCTGTTTTGAGTGATGTTGATGCATTTTTTCAGGCTTTGGGGTTATTGTACGATGAGCCTAATGTCACTGATCAAGCTGAAAAAGCCTTGTTGGCATTAAATCAGGGGCCTTATGACGCTGAGTTATACTGTCAGAGATTCCGTAGGTGGGCAGTCCTAACCAAATGGAATGACGACGCTTTGGCAGCCCTTTTCCGGAAGGGTCTGTCAGATAATGTAAAGGATGTTATGGTGGGATTCCCTGTCCCCTCTGGTCTCAATGATTCTATGTCATTAGCGATTCAAATTGACAGACGTTTGCGTGAGCGGAGAAGTATGCGTGGAATGGTGTTGCCTTGTGAACCAGCTTCTGAACCCATGCAGTGTGATAGAGTGGTGTCTGGGGCACAGCGTCATGAGTTTCGAAAGCGCAATGGGTTATGTTTCTACTGTGGTGATGCCTCTCATGCTATTTCAGTCTGCCCTAAGCGGGGAAGACGTTTTGCACGCTCAGTTGTCTTGGGTAGTGTTCAGACTAAGTTTTTATTAACTGTCACTCTGATATGCTCTCTGTCCTCATTTTCTGCTCAGGCTTTCGTTGATTCTGGAGCAGCTATTAACCTGATGGATTATGATTTTGCTAAACGTTGTGGGTTTCCCTTGATACCCCTACAGAAGTCTATTCACCTACTGGGGATCGATTCTACCCCTTTGGCTGAGAATAAACCCCAGTTTTCTACTCAGGTGATAATGAGGGTTGAACCTGATCACCAGGAGTGCTGCAAATTTTTGGTTCTGTATAATCTGCATGACATTATCGTGCTGGGTTTCCCTTGGTTACAGTCTCATAATCCTGTTTTGGATTGGAAATCTGTGTCTGTAACCAGTTGGGGCTGCCAATGTGTTAATACCAACACTCCTGTTTTTTCTGCCTCCCCCCAGGCTCAGGATGTTCTTGACTTTTTGATTGATTTTTCTGATGTGTTTAGCGAAAGTAAATCTGCATCCTTGCCTCCCATAGGAGCTATGACTGCGTTATTGAATTAGTGCCTGGTAGTAAATTCCCTAAAGGTCGCCTTTTTAACTTGTCTGTACCTGAACATGACGCTATGCGGTCTTATATCAAGGAATCATTGGAGAAGGGTCATATCAGACCATCCTCTTCACCCTTAGGTGCCGGTTTTTTCTTTGTGGCCAAAAAAGATGGTTCATTAAGGCCGTGTATTGATTATCGTCTCTTGAACAATATTACTGTGAAATATCAATACCCGTTACCCTTGATTTCTGACCTGTTTTCCAGGGTGAAAAACGCTACTTGGTTTACCAAGCTTGACCTCAGGGGGGCGTATAACCTTATTCGCATTAAGCACGGGGATGAATGGAAGACGGCATTCAATACCCCTGAAGGGCATTTTGAGTACCTAGTGATGCCCTTTGGGCTCACTAATGCTCCTTCCGTCTTCCAGTCCTTCATGAATGACATTTTCAGGGATTTTGTGGACAAATTTCTGATTGTTTATTTGGATGATATCTTGATTTTTTCTAATGACTGGGACTCTCATGTGAAACATGTTCGAACTGTGTTCCAGATTTTGAAAGAGAATGCTCTGTATGTGAAGGGATCAAAGTGTCTTTTTGGCGTACAGAGGATCTCATTTCTGGGATTCATTTTGTCCCCATCTGTTATTGAAATGGACCCGGTCAAGGTTCAGGCCATCTGTGATTGGGTCCAACCTACTTCATTAAAGGCTCTTCAGAGATTTTTGGGTTTTGCCAATTTTTATCGTAAATTTATTGGTAATTTCTCGGTTATTGTTAAACCATTAACTGATTTGACCAGAAAGGGTTCTGATGTGGTGAATTGGCCTCCTGAGGCAGTCTCTGCGTTTCAGGAACTTAAGCAGAGATTCACTTCTGCTCCTGTTCTACGGCAGCCTGATGTTTCTCTGCCATTTCAGGTGGAGGTTGATGCCTCTGAAATTGGGGCAGGTGCCGTTTTGTCCCAAAAAGATCCAGAGACCTCTAAAAGTAACCCTTGTGCCTTTTTCTCTCGAAAATTTTCTCCTACTGAACGTAATTATGACGTGGGTAATCGGGAGTTATTGGCCATGAAGTTGGCTTTTGAAGAGTGGAGACATTGGCTGGAGGGAGCCAAACATCAGGTGGTGGTCCTTACGGACCATAAGAATCTGGTCTATCTGGAATCTGCCAAGCGACTCAATCCTAGACAGGCCAGGTGGGCCTTGTTTTTCACACGTTTTAATTTTGTGGTTTCCTTTCTTCCTGGCACTAAGAATGTTAAGGCGGATGCCCTCTCAAGGAGTTTCCTTGCGGACTCTCCTGAGTTATCTGATCCTTCTGTTATTTTGAAAGAGGGTGTAGTTCTTTCCGCCATCTCGCCCAATTTGAGACTTGCTCTGGAGGGGTGTCAGGAGGATAGGCCCGAGTGCTGCCCTGTTGGAAAATTGTTTGTCCCGGACCAGTGGAAAAAGAGTGTGATGTCTGAGATTCATTGTTCCGCATTGGCTGGGCATCCCGGAATTTTTGGTACCAGAGACTTGGTTAGTCGGTCCTTTTGGTGGCCTACCTTGTCTCGTGATGTCAGGGAATTTGTGCAGTCCTGCGGGACTTGCTCTCGCTCCAAGCCTTGCTCTCGCTCTAGTGGTTTGTTGATGCCATTGCCTGTGCCCAAGAGACCATGGACCCATATCTCTATGGATTTCATTTCCGACCTTCCTGTTTCTCAGAGAATGACCACCATCTGGGTAATTTGTGATAGGTTTTCCAAAATGATACATCTTGTGCCATTACCTAAGTTGCCTTCCTCCTCTGAATTGGTGCCGTTGTTCCTTCAGCACGTGGTTCGTTTACACGGCATTCCTGAGAACATTGTGTCTGACAGAGGAGTCCAGTTTGTTTCCAGATTTTGGAGGACTTTTTGTTCTAAACTGGGTGTTCAATTGTCTTTCTCCTCGCCATTTCATCCTCAGACCAATGGTCAAACTGAGAGAACAAACCAGACATTGGAGACTTATCTTAGATGCTTTGTGTCTGCTGATCAGGATGGCTGGGTCTCTTTTTTACCTTTGGCTGAGTTTGCTCTTAATAATAGGGCTAGCTCTGCACTTTGATGTCTCCGTTTTTCTGTAATTCTGGGTTTCACCCTCGATTTTCTTCAGGACAGACGGAGGCTTCTGTCTGTCCAGGTGTTGACTCTGTTGTGGAGCGTATGCAACAGATTTGGGACCAGGTAGTGGAGAGGTTGTCCCTCTCTCAGGAGAAGGCCCAGCGGTTTGCTAACCGGCATAGGACTGATGGTCCTCAGTTTAAAGTGGGGGACTTGGTCTGGTTGTCCTCAAAGAATATTCCTATGAAAGTAGCATCTCCTAAATTTAAGCCTAGGTTCATTGGACCTTATAAGATCATTGAGATTCTTAATCCTGTTTCTTTTCGTTTGCTTCTTCCAGGGACATTTAAGATCCATAACGTGTTCCACAAGTCCTTGTTGAAGAGGTTTGTTGAGCCAGTGGTTCCTGCTGCTGTGCCTCCTGACCCTGTTTTGGTTGAGGGCAATCTGGAGTATGTGGTTGAGAAAATATTAGATTCTCGTTTTTCTAGACGGAAACTCCAGTATTTGGTTAAGTGGAGAGGTTATGGTCAGGAAGACAATTCTTGGGTGTTTGCTTCGGACATCCATGCTAGGAGACTCATCCGTGCGTATCATAGAACTCATCCTGACCGACCTGGTTGCTCAAATGAGGGTTCGGTGACCCCTCCTCAAGGGGGGGTACTGTTGTGAATGGGTTTGAGATGAGTTCTGAGCAGAGACTCCCTCTGGTGGTTACAAGCGGTACTGGTCTGTTCAGTGAAGATTGTGAGGACTGGGAATCAGGTGTTACTGACTGGTCTTAGATAAGGGAGTCACCTTCCCATCAGGGTTGCCGGTGATCAATTGTTCTGGTCTGAATCCTTCATTCCTGTTTCCCTTGTAGCCTGCTGTGTCGTGTCTGCATCTCCTGCTAACAGATAAGACATTTTCTTCTTTTTGTTTTTGTACTATATTTTTGCATTTTGTCCTGCACTTCTTTGGGGGCCTTCTGGGTCCCCTTCGGGGGCTTTTGCCCTCTCAGTTTAGTTCAGCCACTGATGTTTGTACTTTTGCTTTTTCCAGTTTTTTCAGTGGCTGCTGTTTTGATTTTGTTACACCAGAGAACTAATTTAGGTGGTAGAGGTCGTGTGATCTCAGGTGATTTTGAAATTAGTAGAGTTGGTGCTTTTCAGGGTTTTCTGGGATTGCAGTAAGTACCCTTCCTATCCTTTTCTATTTAGTTAGTTTGGGCCCCAGCGTTTGCTCATACTATTTTCTTTCTGTGTCAGTATTTCTTCTTGTCTAACCGCCATTACTTGTTTGGGGGCTTTCTATTATCTTTGGGGTTCTGCTCCGGGGCAGATAGCTTTCCTATTTCTATCTTTAGGTGTAGTTAGTTTCTCAGGCTGTGACGAGGCGTCTAGGACCAACGTAGGAACGCTCCACGGCTGCCTCTTGTTGTGGTGGTTAGTCAGGGTACTGCAATCTCATAGATTCCAACTGCTCTGGTGTATTGCCTTTTTTACCTGCACTCCTCAGCTACCGAAACATAACAGGAGTTGTTGGTGTTACCTCAGGAGGAGCAGACACGACATCTCTGTTCAGAGTTACCTCAGGAGGAGCAGACATGACATCTCTGTTCGGAGTTACCTCAGGAGAAGCTGACATCTCCTGCTGCATTGTGCTCATATTAAGGTGTGTGTAGGACGACAGGCGACAAAAGGGAAAGAGTGACCGAGGTGATATAGCAACGATAGCTGCCTCCACTCTACACAACCGGACACCGGGTCCGAAGCTTGCTAGAACCTTCACGGCTAGTGGGAGAAAACCGGAATCCCTGCTGGACTTCAGGTCGCAGAAGGGCCCTTCAGTGCTGATACGTAACCGGGGTTAGGAAGACGGGGGTCTGGCAGGTACCGCCATAGAGACACCGTTCTGTCCACAAAAAGACCTCATCACAAGATCAGCCGGGCGTAGAAAGGAGAAGGAGTTAAACTTAGCTTCATGCAGGTTGGAAACTCACACATTAAGAAGTAAGGAGGCCTTAAACCTACTCAGTGATTACCTGGATGTGCATCCTCCACCCTGAGCAGCTTCCCGGGACATACCTGCAATCATCACCAGTAAAGGTATGGAAAGAGACTGATTTGTGTGTGACTGCCTTATTGCCCTGCACCCAGCACCGCCATATACTCCGAGGGATCCAGTCTCGCCTGTGGGAGACTTAACACCTTGCTGCCAAATAACAACCCCTCAGAGGATTAACCCTGCAGCGCTGGTCACTCTGATCAGAAACCACAGGTGGCGTCACGAACAATTCCTAAAATCCCCTGTAAATATCCCCCTTTGTATGAGCGGCCAGGGCAACGGACCGAGCTGTGCTACTTGTGACATTCCCCTAAGACTTCAACGGGCTCGGTGCCGAGTACCCCATAACCCTGGTGTTGTGCGACTCACTCTCAGTGCCTTTATTTTCTGTGCTGCATTAGAATGTATCGGTCAATATTGTACAGACAAGAAGTGAACTCTGGAGAGAGGACATAAGGCATATGGACATGGGTCGTACAAAATCATCAGTTTTATTCAAATTAGTTGATGTAAAAAATGAATACACCAAACATTAAAGGGAATCTGTCACCCTAAATTGGCGGGATATTTAAATGATGGCAGTCAGGTCAGATGGGCGGTGTTTTGGGTACTTGCCTTAACATGTTGTTCACCGCTGTCTCCATTATTTCTGGGAATTGTAGTCGTTGCCCTCCATATAACGTGCCTGCGCATTGCAATCTGCGGGCAAAGCATACTGCGCGTGCGCAATTCAAGATTGCAATGCGCAGGCGCGTTATATGGAGGGCAACGACTACAATTCCCAGAAATAATGGAGACAGCGGCGAACAACATGTTAAGGCAAGTACCCAAAACACCGCCCATCTGACCTGACTGCCATCATTTAAATATCCCGCCAATTTAGGGTGACAGATTCCCTTTAACAGTTACTACTAGAGAAGAGCGACTTTGCCTTTTTTCGGGTCGAGTCGGGTTTTGGACCACCCGACTTTTGCAAAAGTCGAGTCGAACGTGATCGGCTGACTAGCTCGCGGCAAAAGTCGGAGGTCGACAAAAAAATGAAACCCGACCCCAATGCAAGTCAATGGGGAATAACAGCTGCCCCCCCGCCCATGTCCTCTTCCACCATACTTCCTCATGTTTTGGAAAATGTACCCAAAATACCAGCAGATATATGGTACTGTATCAGTAGCGTTCAGCTGTATACAGTGTTGGGGTAATTTTAAATCTCTGTACATATTTCCGGAGTAACACACAGACGCTCACTCAGTATGGATTTGACCAGAATACAAAAAGCAGAAAAAGGGTGCTGTATCAGAAGCAAAAAGCTATATACAGTGTAGGGGAAATTGTAAATCTCCGTATATATTTCCGGAGTCACACACAGATAGTCAGCATGTATTTGTCCGTGAGACCAGCCGGTACACTGTAGTGTGTTAGGAGCATACCGCTCTATACGGTGTGGGAAAAAATGAACGCTCAGTAACTGTGCAGAAAAAAAGAATAAAGTATCAGTGCTGTGTAAAAATCAGTCTGCACAGCAGTGTACACACAGCAATACAGCTAGCAGGCAGCCTATTAACCAGCTCTGCTGCACACAAGAAAATCCTCCCCTGTCACTGCACACTAACTGTACAGCACAATCGCTATCAGCACAAGCACAGAATCACTTTTTTTTTCCTGCCTAACTCTCTCCCTACTGATAAACAGCGTCAGCAACCTCTACCTACTGTTAAGATCAGCAGAAGTAAAATGGTGGTCGGAGGTCAGGGCTTTTATAGCCACTGTGACGCCACACAAAGCATGCCAATCACTGCAATGCCCTTCTCTAAGATGGTGGTGGACGCTGCCCATGTCATCTCGTTGCCCACAGTGTACATCCGTGCTCATTGGCTGAAAAAAGGCGCCTGAAAGCATTCTGGGAAACTCGACTTTGGCGCTTTTTTCGACGACCGCAAGGCCGACCTCACGCTATGGTCGTGTTTCGGCCAACGAAACCCGACTTTGGCGAAAGTGGGCGACTTTTGAATCTGACCGACCTGTTTTGCTCAACTCTAGTTACTACGTAGTATTTTTAAGGACAGCACCAAGTCTACTAGACATAAATGTGCTTCTCACAAAATTAGAATATCATCAAAAAGTTAATTTATTTCAGTTCTTCAATACAAAAAGTGAAACTCAAATAGAGTGATTACAAAGAGTGATCTATTTTAAGTGTTTATTTCTGTTAATGTTGATGATTATGGCTTACAGCCAATGAAAACCCAAAAGTCATTATCTCAGTAAATTAGAATACTTTATATCACCAGCTTGAAAACTGATTTTAAAATATGAAATGTTGGCCTACGGAAATGCATGTTCAGTAAATGCACTCAATACTTTGTCGGGCTCCTTTTGCATCAATTACTGCATCAATTCGGCGTGGCATAGAGGCAATCAGCCTGTGACACTGCTGAGTTGTTATGGAAGCCCAGGTTGCTTTGATAGCAGCCTTCAGCTCGTCTTCATTGTTGGGTCTGTTGTCTCTCATCTTCCTCTTGACAATACTCCATAGATTCTCTATGGGCTTAAGGTCAGGTGAGTTTGCTGGCCAATCAAGCACAGTGATGCTGTTGTTTTTAAACCAGGTATTGGTACTTTTGGCAGTGTGGACAGGTGCCAAGTCCTGCTGGGAAATTAAATTGCCATCTCCAAAAAGCTTGTCGGCAGAGGGAAGCATGAAGTGCTCTAAAATTTCCTGGTAGGTGGCTGCGCTGACTTTGGTCTTGATAAAACACAGTGGACCTATACGAGCAGATGACAAGGCTCCCCAAACCATCACTGATTGTGGATACTTCACACTAGACCTCAAGCAATTTGGATTGTGTGGCTCTCCACTCTTCCTCCAGGCTCTCGGACCTTGATTTCCAAATAAAATGCAAGATTTACTTTCATCTGATAACACCTTGCACAACCAATCAACAGTCCAGTTCTAGTTCTCCTTGGCCCAGGTAAGTCACTTCTGGCGTTGTCTATTGGTCATGAGTGGCTTGACATAAGGAATGTGACGCTTGTTGCCCATGTCCTGGATATGTCTGTGTGTGGTGGCTCTTGAAGCAATGACTCCGGCAGCTGTCCACTCCTTGTGAATCTCCCCAAATTTTTGAATGGCCTTTTCTTAACAATCCTTTCAAGGCTGCAGTTATCCCGGTTGCTTGTGCACCTTTTTCTACCACATTTTTTCCTTCCACTCAACCTTCCATTAACATGCTTGGATACAGCACTCTGGGAACAGCCAGCTTCTTAAGCAATGACCTTTTGTGGCTTACCCTCCTTGTGGAGTGTGTCAATGACTGCCTTCTGGACATCTGTCAAGTCAGCAGTCTTCCCCATGGTTGTGGAGCCTACAGAAACAGACTAAGGGACCTTTTTAAACACTTAGGAAGCCTTTGCAAGTGTTTTTGTTTATTATTCTAATTTACTGAGATAATGACTTTTGGGTTTTCATTGGCTGTAAGCCATAATCATCAACATTAACAGAAATAAACACTTGAAATAGATCACTCTGTAATGACTCTGTATAATATGAGTTTCACTTTTTGTATTGCATAACTGAAAAAAATTAAGTTTTTGATGATATTCTAATTTTGTGAGAAGCACCTGTAGAATGAACAAGTTGGCGACCTATTGCAACATCTTTTTCCATTGCTCAAGAGAGACCTCTTTTAGATCCTGGATGCTCGATGGCGAGTGATAGGTGTTTCAGTTGAGTTCAGATCAAGAGACGTACTGTCACACTAAGCGAGATCGCTAACGAGATCGCTAAAGAGTCATGACGCAGTAGCGATCTCGTTAGCGACGCAGCTGTGTGTGACATGTAGCAGCGATGTGGCCCCTGCTGAGATGTCGTTGATCGCTTATGAACGTTCTGAGCCGTTTTTTGGTTGTTGGTGTCCCGCTGGTGAGCCTGAATCGCTGAGTGTGACATCCTTTATGAACAACTTTACCAGCGTCGCAGGTGGGACTAGGTTTTCCCAACGACCGCAGAGGTCGTTATACAGATCGCTGATCTCTGATGAGATCTTTGTTTGGAAGCTAACTAGCGACCATATAGCGATCGCACTAGCGATCTTGCCAGGTCGTGTCGTTGTCTTGATCGCTAGTGCGATCGCTAAGTGTGACAGTGCCTTTACTTGGCCACTAAATCACTTTTACCCTTTTCTTCAGAAATGTAACAGTGGGCTTAGATGTGTTTTAGATCATTGATGGCAGCATCTTATCTTTCAATACAGAGCAGCACATCTGTAAATTCATGATATCATTAATTAAATGTAGCTCACCAACCCAGTAGCAATAATGCAGCCCCACAGAAGAACACTGCCACCTCCAAATTTTACTGTAGGCGCCATGCATTTTTTTAAATATTTTTCACTCTTGAGACACCATACACCTAATATTGGTCACATCACTCCAGAGTATAGAGTCCGAGTAATCTTAATTTATTAATCATTATTTAAAACCTCAGGTGGAAATGCTGCCCTTCTATGTCAGGGACACCACGGACATCCTGCGGAGGATTGACGGCCTGTCTCTTGATCCAGATACACTTTTTGTAGTGGCTGATGTGGAATCACTATATACAAGTATACATCATGAAAACGGGATGAGAGCTGTACAATTTTATCTAGAATCCAGTAACATGGATACTGATTTACGTGAATTGGTATTTGACTTGTTGCAATTCATCCTGACCCATAATTTCTTTATGTTCAAGGATCGGTTCTTTTTACAGAAGCGTGGGACCACGATGGGAGCAGCATGTGCGCCATTATATGCTAACTTATTTCTTGGCTATTGGGAACGGAATCTAATAACTGATGGTGCACATGCCGTTCCCCAGATCCTTGGATGGTTTCGCTTCATTGATGACATTTTGGCAAGGAACAGACAACGAATTACATCTACCGTATATACTCGTGTATAAGCCGACCCGTGTATAAGCCGACCCCCCTAATTTTGCCACAAAAAACTGGGAAAACTTATTGACTCATGTATAAGCCGGGTGTATAAACTGCCGTCCTGCTCTGTGCTGCCCCCTGCTCCTTGCTCCCCCATGAGAAGTCTTGCTACTGGTATCAGAGGTAGATTTAGGCGAGGATGAGCCTTCTTGGTTTCGGGTAGAGGCACGGCCTCCTTTAGATTGTTTGCCCACAAATTTATCCATACTCAGCGACATTGGTGCGAAGATAGAAGGCGGTGATGTCTCAGTTAAGAAACGTTACATTAGAATCTGCTATGCAGCATGTATCTCCTGTATAGAGCGTATAGCACAGCTGGCCCGCGGCCCATACCGCGCTGTACGGCGTCCCCCGCTCCCGGAGCCTCCGAGGAGCCTGGAGAGGCAGGCCCGATAGACAAGCCCCCGTCCAGGTATTCCCCCCGCTGATTAAAGCTATATCTCCTCTCACAAATTGAGGGATAGCCACAGATGATAGTAGGCAAGCAAGGAGTTCCGTTAAAAAGCGGCCAATCCTTGGCTCCGCCTCCCGGAAGTCTCTACTTAGTACTTTTGAGAAAGCGTGGGGGGTAGACCGTCCAGTCTAACAGACCAGGCTCATCATCTGCAGGCCCCCACCAGTCCGGGCGTCTATGAAGTAAAACAGCCTGGGGGAAACGTCCACCCCGTCCAGAGAATCACTTTTATAAATTATCGCAACTAAAAACAGCACTCCTGAAGTAGTATAAGCAATAATAAAGATTATAGCTGCGTAACGAAGTTCTGTGATTGCTGCAGCCAAGTCTGAGTGGAGGGACCCAGGTCGTGCAGGTAACAAAGGGATCTCCTGGTGAGATTGAGTGCTAGGTAGAAGGCCGTGATACAGCGCAAGCAAGGCTAGTGGAGCGATGACAGTCAGGTCTCCGTAGCTATATAGCAAGGCTGTGTGTCGCGGCTATGGAGTGAGGAGACAGCGGCCTTCGCAAGGAGCGATCAGCCATAGGTGAGCGACCGCCGCCCAGTTGTTTATTTTTACACTTGGTTGCTCTGTGCTGCTGCTATGCTAGTGGAAACCCTCTTTACCTCAGATGGTTTAACACTTCCCAGCAGCCCTGCGTCTGTGCTCCAATCAATATGGCATCGGCTAATGGCGGGAAAATGCCAGACTTCCACACCACTGCTTCGGGTCCGACTTCTTCAGCCCCAGCTTCTCGTGACAGGTGGAATGCAGACTAGGAAGGAGTCTCCATGCTTCCCAAAGGTGAGCACAGGCTGCACGTTAGTATACCCCTCCCGTTTGTGCTAGAGAGCTGAGGAGACAGGTGCAAGCCTCAGCGTCGGGGGCTGGTGGGGAAGCAGCGGGTGTTACACTAGTCAGTGCGGGCACG
The DNA here is from genome assembly GCA_033576555.1 of Oophaga sylvatica. Classification (NCBI taxonomy): domain Eukaryota; kingdom Metazoa; phylum Chordata; class Amphibia; order Anura; family Dendrobatidae; genus Oophaga; species Oophaga sylvatica. The sequence continues at coordinate 26,034 of JARQOD010009842.1, forward strand.
AGGAGGAGGTAGGGGTCTCAAAGGGCCTTACAGACAGTACCTCCGCAGCAGGATTCACCAGCCCACGGCTGCTATTCTTTTTGCTGTGCAGGCGTCCGTCTCCCCTCAGTTGATTTATAGCAGCCAATTCACTGCTCGGCCAGGGGTGACCGCGAGTCACTCTGCAGTCCTGATTTCGGTCTCAATAGGTGCAGGGCAAGATTTAACAGCTTCCAAGGTTCAGTTTTCGTTGGAGGGTTCACTTTCTCTTTAGTTTTAAACTGTTTTTTTCCAGGAGCTCTTGCTAGACGCGTCTTGCTCCCTGCACAGTCAGGCCACGCCCCGAGATTATTAACTTTTGCGTTATATGTGTCACTTATAATTTTAATTTTTTATTCTTTCTCTTTTTATTTTTTTGGTGGTTATTATTTATTAATAAATTATTTTATGTGAATTGTGGATGTAGATTCAGGATGGATAACCTGGGCTCTTACCCTTATTAATAGAGATGAGCTACTTTGCCTCTGGGAGGGTCGAGTCGGGTTTCGTGAAACCCGATTTTCTCAAAAGTCGAGTCGAACAAAATCGGCCGACTATCGGGAAAAGTCGGAGGTCTGAGTGAAACACGAAACCCAATGCAAATCAATGGGGAAGCAAAGTCGACAGGGAGTGGAGGACAGTAAACGCACCTAGAGTGCCCATTTCAATGCCAACTACATCAATTCTTATTACTTAAGCTTGTCAACCTTAATTTACTCTATGAAAAATAGAGAAAAGCAACATGCCTAAAAAAATGGGAACACCACCAAAAATATATATAAAAAAATATCAAATTTTATTGAAGGCACACAAAAACATGCACAAAAACACACAACAATTATTAAAAACATTAAAAACAGACAAAAATACTGGTCATGCCATATGGTAATGGTGCCATGACTCCCCCCTGTCAAGAACCCACACAGCACAAAAATGCATACAATGATGTGAAAAAAAAATATTAAATAGATATCCTGATATGAAAAAACAAATATCAAATAGATATGTCCCAGAAATGCACATCATATGAAGAAAATTCAATGAATAAACAAAAGCTAATGATATCTACACAAAAATATACATATACAGACATGACTATTTGCAGCACCGTAGACAAGAATACCTGGTAGTGAACCAATGGAGACATGTACCAATAAGCAAGTGAATGTGAATGAAACACCCTGCCTAAAGTTAGCAACTAATCTTGTCTTTATGCTGAACCCAAAAATGCAGTCCAGCATGAGTACATATCCCAGGTGCACAGATACTGAGTCAGCCAAAAGTGCTGCGGGGGAACAAGAGCGAGGGAGGGGGACACAACCCCACGCGTATCGCCACAAATTGTGACTTTCTCAAGGGAAAACACAGGTATTACAGTCATGGCCAAAAGTTTTGAGAATGACACAAATATTAATTTTTACAAAGTCTACTGCTTCACTTTTTCTAATGGCAATTTGCATATACTCCAGAATGTTATAAAGAGTGATCAGCATAACAGCAATTACTTGCAAAGTCAATATTTGGCTAGAAAATGAACTTTATACCCTAAAACACATTTCAACATCATTGCAGCCCTGCCTTAAAAGGACCAGCTAACCTCTTTTCAGTGATTGCTCCATTAACACAGGTGTGGGTGTTGATGAGGACATGGCTGGAGATCAATCTGTCATGATTAAGTAAGAATGACACCACTGGACACTTTAAAAGGAGGCTGGTGCTTGTCATCATTTTTTCTCTTCTGTTAACCATGGTTATCTCTAAAGAAACACGTGCAGTCATCATTGCAATGCACAAAAATGGCCTTACAGGGAAGAGTATCGCAGCTAGAAAGATTGCACCTCAGTCAACAATCTATCGCATCATCAAGAACTTCAAGGAGAGAGGTTCCATTGTTGCCAAAAGGCTTCAGGGCGCCCAAAAAAGACCAGCAAGCGCCAGGACTAGTGTTGAGCGATACGATACTGCAAATATCGGGTATCGGCCGATATTAGCTGTATCGGACTTTCGATTCCGAGTTCCGATATTGTCGTCTTATCGGATACCGGAATCGGAATTGTCACTGTCACTGTCAGTGTCCGTCGGTCGGGTCTGTCAGGAGTCAGCGGCACTTACCTGGCAGAAGATCTCCGGCGGTCACGGCCTGGACTGCTTGATGGCCGCCATCATCTTTCCCCGGCGGTCACATGCAGTTTCTCGCGATAACTGCAGTGACTGCTGGGTAATCCCGGCCGTAAAGCAGTCAGTCCGATGAAGTCACCGCCGGGGAAGCAGGTAATCAGCTGTGCTGCGTCGCGATGACAGGCTCTGCCTGTCATTGCGATGTAGCAGAGCTGGATCGTCGTGGGACAGTCGTTACTATGGACTGCGTCGGACAGGTGGTATACTGTTGGTTTGTTTTTTTCCTTTTTTTACAGGAGATCGATGGCGTCGCAGGAATGAGAGTTATAATAAAAGAAATGAAAACTGTGTTGTCTCTTTTATTTCATTAAAAGACTTTTTCTTGCTTTGTCTTTTTTTTATACATTTAAAAACTTTGGGATTAATAATGGATCGGTGTCTTATTGACGCCTATCCATTATTAACCGGGCTTATTGTCACCGTGCAATCAACGGTGACATTAACCCCTTATTACCCCACTTGCCACCGCTACAGGGCAGTGGGAAGAGCCGGGTAAAGTGCCACAATTGGCACATCTTTTGATGCGCCAAATGTGGGGCTGCTGTAGCCTGGTATTATCAGGCTGTTGAGGGCCAAAATCCATGGGCCTTGACAGTCTTTTAATACCAGGCCGCAGCAGTCTGCATTTTACTTGGCTGGTTAACAAAAATAGGGGGACCCCTATGCCGTTTTTTTTTCGAGGGGATCCCCTATTTTTGTTAACCAGCCAAGCTAAGCAGACTGCTGTGGCCTGGTATTATCAGGCTGGCAAGGTCCATGGATATTGGATCCTTACCAGCCTGAAAAACCAGGCCTCAGCAGTCTGCTTCATCTGGCTGGTTAACAAAAATAGGGGGGACCCCACGCCAATTTTTTTCGAGGGATTCCCCTATTTTGTTAACCAGCCAAGATATGCAGACTGCTGTGGCCTGGTATTATTAGGCTGGCAAGGTCCATGGATCTTGGCTCCTTACCAGCCTGAAAAACCAGGCCTCAGCAGTCTGCTTCATCTGGCTGGTTAACAAAAATAGGGGGGACCCCACGCCAATTTTTTTTCGAGGGGATCCCTATTTTTGTTAACCAGCCAAGATATGCAGACTGCTGTGGCCTGGTATTATCAGGCTGGCAAGGTCCATGGATCTTGGCTCCTTAACAGCCTGAAAAACCAGGCCTCAGCAGTCTGCTTCATCTGGCTGGTTAACAAAAATAGGGGGGACCCCACGCCAATTTTTTTTTCGAGGGGATCCCCTATTTTTGTTAACTAGCCAAGATATGCAGACTGCTGTGGCCTGGTATTATCAGGCTGGCAAGGTCCATGGATCTTGGCTCCTTAACAGCCTGAAAAACCAGGCCTCAGCAGTCTGCTTCATCTGGCTGGTTAACAAAAATAGGGGGGACCCCACGCCAAATTTTTTCGACGGGATCCCCTATTTTTGTTTACCAGCAAAGATAAGCAGACTGCTGTGGCCTGGTATTATCAGGCTGGCAAGCAGGGTCGG
>JARQOD010009843.1:0-29706 GCA_033576555.1 Oophaga sylvatica
GTATCAGCGCTGCTGTACCCCAACCTCTCCCTTGGCGGATCTGTATTTACTCAAAGTCCCTGCAGAATCCTTGCCGGCCCTGGGGATGAGGAGAGCTTCTCTGGCGGGAACGCAAACCACACGTGCGGTCACTGCGTTCTTCGCCCTGGGGGGAAGCATGGGCACTGCGCCAGAAACCCCTGAGGGTCCCTGTGGCGCCTTGGCTGGTGAGTACTCCACACAAATTTTAATAATAATTATGTGTGAGTGCTTTAGCGTCTGAATGAGCAGCGCTATTACTAATGTCAGTATGCTTCAGCGCTGCTGTGACAGCGTTACTACATGTATGTCAGTATGCTTCAGCGCTGCTGTGACAGCGCTACTACATGTAATGTCAGTATGCTTCAGCGCTGCTGTGACAGCGCTACTACATGTAATGTCAGTATGCTTCAGCGCTGCTGTGACAGCGCTACTACATGTAATGTCAGTATGCTTCAGCGCTGCTGTGACAGCGCTACTACATGTAATGTCAGTATGCTTCAGCGCTGCTGTGACAGCGCTACTACATGTAATGTCAGTATGCTTCAGCGCTGCTGTGACAGCGCTGTTACAAGAAGATGTGGTGATTTTTTGTCCGCAGGCAGATAGCTGCAGGACAGAGAGGGAGCAGGAGCGGGGAGAGTTCGCGCTCATTATTTGAGCTAGCAGGGGGCGTGGCCTATCTATCCCGGTCTTTGAGCAGGAAGACGCGCGCTCTGGCTTTTCTCCTGCGACCCCCTCACTGTGGCGGCCATTACTCAGGCTCCTGGGCTCCTCGGACCGCTCCTCTCCTCATATAGACACCACGGCCAGCTGGGTGAGTGCGGATTCCTCACCCCCGCAGCGCAGCGATCGCTATCCTGCAGCTGCAGTCTCATCAGAGACATAAAAATTGGCTGGGGCTCACAAATATATATATATTTTGGTGAGTTTGCAATATTAACCCCTTTGAGGGTTATTTCTACCAGCTAAATTTGCTGACTGAATACCGCTGGGGTAACTCTGCTTGGTGGAGCGTTAACCCTTCAGCGTTTGAAAAAAAAAAAAAAAAACCGCATAGTTTTTTTGCTGGTATTACCGCTTTGACCTGCTCATACAGGTGAGACATGTCTGAACAGAGTTCAGATGCCGCGGATCACGTCCCAGTGCCATTGCGGCAATCAGATACGCAGACCTCCACAGCGTCTAGCGCTGCGGTCGACAGCGGTGGAAAATTGGATGATATCGCTCGATCGATTAATAACTTATCTGACCTTTTAGGTCAATATGTGTCTGCTAATTCCTCTCAGAGGAAGCGACGCAGGCCGTTACCGGCCTCTACACGGAGCGAGTCAGATGTATCTGATATTGGGCAGAGTTCCCCTTTAAATTCGGATGGAGAAATATCCGATTCAGATGCGGACGAGCCGCAGGGGCGTTCCTCTATGACGAAGCGTACGGAGGCATTAATTGAAGCCATGAGAGATATACTACAGTTACCGGAGGAGGTAACTAGTCGTCCTGGTAAATCAGCACGCATTTTCCAGGAGTCCCGTGCTTCGCGCACAACATTGCCAGCTCTGGATGAGCTTAATGGTGTAATAGAGGAGGAACGTCTATGTCCAGATAAGCGTTTTCATGGAACGCATTTCTTTGATACACTTTATCCTTGCTCTACGGAGTTAAAGGCTAATTGGACTTCTGCTCCTGAAGTGGATGTGTCTTTGTCTCAGCTTAGTAAATCCTCTCTACTCCCTATTAAGGGAAAAGCGAGCTTACAGGAGCCTTTGGATAGAAAGGCAGAATTGGCGGCAAAAGCAAGCTATGAGCTGCGGGTCATGGATTTCGAGCAGTGCTAGGATCCATGTGTGCTGCTAGAGCTTCTCTAAGCTGGTTGGCACGTCTGAAGACGGAGTTGCAAAATGAATCTCCGTTATCTGAGATACGGGAAACTTGTGAATGGTTAGAAACGGCAGCCTGTTATATCTTTGATGCCGGTCTGGATACGGCATCTCTGCTGGCCAAAGCGCAAGCTTCAGCGGTCACAGTCAGAAGAGCTTTATGGCTCAGACAGTGGGCCGGGGACGCAGTTTCCAAACAAGGGTTGTTGGCCTTACCTTACAAGGGTGGCCATCTTTTTGGATCCGACCTCACAGAGCTGATTTCCAAGGCTAAGGCGAAGGAATCAGCATTACCACAGCGAAGGGCCATGGCCTCGGTGTCCAGTAAGCCTGGTGTTTATAGTGGTCGGCGGTCCTTTCGGGGCCGAGGACGATCTAGTCACTCCTCGTGGGGGTCGGGTCGTCCTTCTTTCTCAGGAAAGAAATCCTCTCAGAAAACTCGTACTCCCTGGAAGCAGAGTTTCCGCCAGAACAAGCGGGAACTTGACAAGAAACCCGCAAAGTCGGATTGACGCCAGGGGTCCACTCGAGGATTCTCGAGTGGGGGGTCGCCTGCTTCTTTTCAAGGAGACTTGGATGGCTCGCGTTCCAGATTCCTGGGTAACGCGGATAGTGTCGGCAGGCTATTTCATAGAGTTTGCTTCTCAACCCCCAAATGTTTTTTGTCAATCTCGCGTTCCGTCGGAACCCGAGCTTGTTGTCGCTCTACAGCGAGAGGTCGAATCGCTACTACAAAAGGGTGTAGTGATACCGGTTCCGTCAGAGGACCGAGGGAAAGGTTTTTATTCCAACCTTTTTATAGTTCCCAAAAAGGAGAACAAATTTCGCCCGATTCTGGATCTCAAGCGATTAAACCGGCATGTCCATGCCCGGAAATTTCGCATGGAGTCGCTTCGTTCCGTTGTGGCAGCTCTGTCACAGAACGATTTTTCTGGTGTCAATCGACATTCGCGACGCCTATTTGCATATTCCCATCGGAAAGGCTCATCAGCGCTTTCTTCGATTTGCCATAGGTCAGAATCATTACCAGTTCGTGGCTCTGCCGTTCGGCTTAGCCTCAGCGCCAAGGGTCTTTACAAAAATTCTGGCGCCCCTCATGGCACTCCTTCGAAGACAGGGGATTACGATTCTCCCTTATCTGGACGATCTTTTGATCGTGGCTTCCTCGGAGGAGGAGGCGTTGACGGCTCGGGATTTGTCTCTTCAGTTTCTGAAAGACTTCGGTTGGCTGGTCAATTGGGAGAAGTCGTCCCTGGAACCATCGAGGACAATTCTCTTTTTGGGAATGCATCTCGACACGTTTCGGTCGGTAGTTTCCCTACCACCAGACAAACAGTCATGTCTTCTTCGACATGTACAGATTATGACATCCTCAACGGCAATGTCCCTACGGAAGTGTATGCGTCTTCTGGGACTGATGGTGGCGTCCATGGAGGCAATTCCTTTTGCCCAGTTCCACTCCAGGACTCTTCAAAGGTTCATCTTGAGTCGATGGAATCAGTCGCAATCGCTGGATTGCAGTGTCACCATTTCTCGCGCGGTGCGGGATTCTCTAGAATGGTGGTTACGTCCAGGGGCATTCTCCCTGGGGAAGTCTTTCCTCCCTCTGAAGTGGTCAGTCATAACCACCGATGCCAGCCTGACGGGCTGGGGGGGTGTTTGGAACAATCTCTGGATTCAGGGGGTATGGTCACCGGGAGAGTCTGTGCTTCCGATCAACATCCTGGAATTGAGGGCGATTTTCCTTTGCCTCCAACATTGGACGGTCCCTTTGAGCGGTCTGCCAGTCCGTGTGCAGACAGACAATGCGACGGCTGTCGCGTATATCAATCACCAAGGTGGGACAAGGAGTTCCAGACTCATGGTAGAGGTGTCCCGAATTCTGATTTGGGCAGAGGCCAATGTACCAGCCATTTCGGCGATTCACATTCCAGGGGTTCAGAATATTACAGCGGACTTTCTCAGTCGCAGAAGGATGGATCCCGGGAATGGAGCCTCCACCCGGAAGTCTTTGCACTACTGTGCTCTCGCTGGGGAACCCCCCAAGTGGATTTGATGGCATCCAGGTCCAATGCCAAGTTACCGACATTCATGTCCAGGTACAAGGACCCGAAGGCGGTGGCGGTGGATGCTCTAGTGGCTCAGTGGGATCAGTTCGAGCTGATCTATGTATTCCCGCCGATATCCTTACTTCCTCTAGTGCTGCGTCGGATCAGACTAGAGAGAATTCCAGCTATTCTGATAGCTCCAGACTGGCCAAGAAGGGTGTGGTTCTCGACAATAATGTCGCTGTTGGCGGCACCTCCGTTTCCACTCCCTCTTCAACCGGACTTGTTGACTCAGGGCCCGTTTGTCATCCGGACTTGATGTCCCTGCGTTTGACGGCGTGGCTCTTGAGACCGAAATCTTGACCCGTAGAGGTTTTTCAGCCGAGGTCATTGCTACCCTTCGTGCTGCAAGATGTCCGGCTACTTCTAGGATTTACCACAAAATTTGGGAAACCTTCTTTTCGTGGTGTTTGGGGTCTTCTCGGAACCCGAGAAAATTTTCCATTCCCAACCTGTTGGCTTTTCTGCAGCATGGGCTAGACAAGGGTTTGGCAGTTAGCACTCTGAAAGGTCAGATTTCTGCTCTGTCCTTATTGTTCCGGAGAACCATTGCTTCGAATAGAGACGTGCTCTCCTTTTTCCGAGGTATCTCTCGTAAGTTTCCTCCGCGGAAGGCACCCGTGTCTCCTTGGCGGCTCAACCTTGTTTTGGAGGCTCTTCAGCATAAACCTTTTGAACCTATGGTTTCTGCTAGCCTTTCTTTACTTTCTTGGAAGGTGGCTTTCCTTGTTGCAGTCACTTCCTTGAGGAGAGTTTCTGAATTGGCAGCTCTTTCTTGTTCGCCTCCTTTTCTGGAGTTTTTTCCGGATCGTGTAGTGCTTCGCACTCGGGGTGATTTTTTGCCTAAAGTGGTGTCACAATTTCATGTTAACCAGGATATTGTGTTGCCTTCACTCTGTCCGGATCCGAAGAATACGAAAGAGCGAGATTTACACACATTGGATTTAGTGCGGGCCTTGAAGTTTTATCTATCTATTACTCAAGGTTTTCGTAAGACGGACTCCCTGTTTGTGGTTCCGGCAGGTCGTCGGCGTGGTCAACGAGCTTCCAAGGGTTCTATAGCTCGTTGGATCCGGTCAGCTATTTTGGAAGCTTACCGTCTTCGGGGTGAATCTTGCCCGATTAAGATTCGAGCCCATTCCACGAGAGCTGTGGCTTCATCGTGGGCTTTTCATCAAGGTGCTTCGGCAGTGCAGCTTTGCCGAGCGGCGACTTGGCGCTCTGTCCACACGTTTACAAGGTTTTATAAAGTGGACGTCAGTGCTTCCGCTGATGCAGCCCTCGGATGTAGGGTCCTGCAGGCAGCTGTAGTTTAAAGTTCTGGATGAACTTGTGTTTAGCGCTGGTTGCGCTTTGTTGTTAAGGTTGTTGGGTTTCTGCCTTTTGTTGGTTTTTTCCCACCCTTATTTTTGAACTGCTTTGGGACGTCCCATCAGTAATGAATACTGTGGCTCTCTTCCTTCATCTGCAGCTGAAACACGGATTTTGGTAAAGACTTACCTGTAAAATCCTTTTCAGCGAAGGAAGGAAGAGAGACACAGCACCCTCCCACGGCAGAAGTGTGTTGATGTTTTCAGATGCAGCGCGACCCTTATCTGATAGCGATTATCTGGGCTGAGGTCAGCGCGCTAAGGCTCTGTTCCAGCATCGCCAGCTCATCGCAGTAGTCAGGTTCCGTGAGTAGTACCTGGAACTCTGTGGTTTTTGGCTTTCTTTGCATGCATAACCTGTATCCTTGTGTTTTTTCTCTGAAGTTCCTTCAGAAGGGGTTATGTTGCTCCGCTGGTGATCTTGGCTCTTTTCCTAAAAGCTTTGGTACGACTGGAGCTGAGTAGGAGGAGCCCGAGCTGGAGGGGCCAGCCAGTCATCACTCTTTTGATCTGAGGTAACATCCTGATCTGGGGCTCCGCCTACCCATCAGTAATGAATACTGTGTCTCTCTTCCTTCCTTCGCTGAAAAGGATTTTACAGGTAAGTCTTTACCAAAATCCGTGTTTTTATTTTACTCATTTATATAGCGCCATTAATTCCATAGCGCTTTACATACATTATAATCACTGTCCCCATTGGGGCTCACAATCTAGAATCCTTAAAATGTCTTTGGAATGTGAGAGGAAACCAGAGTGCCCGGAGGAAACCCACGCAAACACGGGGAGAATATACAAACTCTATCGGTTTTGTTTCAGATATGTAATTCCATGTGAAAAAACACTTCATTGCACTTTGTATTAACCTAGCTACTTTTAGAACGGAAATGATTCTTTTGTTAGTCAAGGGAAAAAAAATTTGTTACAAAATCCTCCTTTTCGTTCATGTAATTAAGTGAACACAGGTACCTGGGTAGAGGCTGCTACCCAGAGGCGTAGCTAGGGTATCAGCTTTGGGGGGGTGAGGGGCAAAAAATTTGAGTGGGGCCCTAACCAGTTAATACTGACTATAGCTACGGTGGCGCCCCTTAATCGTGAGTATAGGGGAAAATCACTAGATGACCGCGCTGTGTTAAAAATAAATCTACATACAAAAATGAATACTGATATTACTATGTGGAGACCATATAGTGGTAGATACCAGTCCTGCAGACTATATAAGAGATTACAGCACAGTTACAGATAGTGACTTACAGCTGACGTCTTTTTGATGGAATCGGTCACTTTCCCCATCTTTTCCATCTGGCCCAGACCAACATGACAACTTCTCCAGCCAGGACTCGACTGCAGAGATTACAACAAAGACACATTTGACTTCTCACATTTCCAGTACCTTCCACATCTATTCACAACCTGCACAAACTACTCATTCTGCTGATACCCCAATACTGAGCCACTGCTGCCTTATGTGTCCTACAGCACCTGCTGTGTGGTACGATAATGGCTCCTCTTACCACCTCACGTAATACTGCCACCACTATGCCCCTTACATAGTATGCCCCTTTAGTATGCCCCTTTATGCTCTCTAGATACTAAAATTCCCCCCCTAGAAAATATTAATGCCCTGTGCTAGTGCCCTCCACATTTTGTCTCTAAAAAGTTATAATACCCCATACACAACTTTGATGCTCACAATACTGAGTGCCCCTTTAACACTAATGCCCACTCAATATTTAATTATATCCCCTAAGTTCTCCCCATGTACAGCTTCCCTATACATAATATAATGTCCCCACAGCTCTCCTATACACCGCATGATGATACCACTGCTTCCCTATACACTGTGTAATGTCCTCACTGTTCCCCTATACACAGTATGATGAGCCCACAGCTCCCCTCTAAACAGAATGATGATCCCACTGCTTCCCTATACACAGTAATATGAGCCCACAGTTCCTCTATACACAGTCTTATGCCGACAGAGCTCCACTATAGAAAGTATAATGCCCCCCAGGGCTCCCTTATAAACAGTATAATGGGCCAACAGCTCCACTATGCACAGTATAATTCCTTCACAGCTTCCCTATACACAGCTCTTGTAAATACAGTATGATATCCCCTACAATTCCCCTGTACACTGTATAATTGGCCAACTACTCCTTTATACACAGTATAATGCCCCCACAGCTCGCCTATACACAGTATGGTGGGCCCACAGCTCACTTACACACAACATGATGGGCCCACAGCTCCTGTATATACAGTATGATGGGCCACAGCTCTTGTATATACAGTATCATGTCCCCCACAGTTCCCCTGTACACAGTATAATGGGCTAACCGCTCCCTTATACACAGTATAATGCCCCCGCAGCTCCCCTATACACAGTATAGTAGGCCCACAGCTCCCTAATACACAGTGTGATGGGCCGGCAGCTCCCGTACCTACCGTATGATGTCCCCCAGAGTTCCCCTATACATAGAATGATGTACCCACTGCTCCCCCAAAACACAGTATAATAGTTAATGGTGTTCTGACACCGTGCGGCGCCCGCACCGAGAGTCACACGATCAGGAGGAAATTAACTTTATTCCTCCTGGCAGCCTCACTCTTGGAACCATAGGGGGTGGCGCCGGCACGGTTTCAGTCACCGCTCTGTATACAGAGAGCAGCAGCTGTAACTGCTCCCCTTACCCCAACTGACAGCTGGCTCAGCACCCTCTACCACCCGGGAGCTTTGCTACTGGTGCCCCTATAAACAATAATGCTTCTTAAGTGCCCACTTGACATTTAACCCCTTAGTGACAGAGCCAATTTGCAGCTTAATGATTGGGCCAATTTTTACAATTCTGACCACATGTCAATTTATGAGGTTATAACTCTGGAACGCTTTAATGAATCCCGCTGATTCTGAGATTGTTTTTTCATGACATATTGTACTTCACGTTAGTGGTAAAAAAAATTTTTTATGACTTGCGTTTATTTATAAAAAAAACAGAAATATGGCAAAAATTTAGCAATTTTCAAACTTTAAATTTTTATGCCCTTAAATCAGAGAGATATGTCACACAAATTTCTTAATAAATAACATTTCCCACATGTCTACTTTACATCAGCACAATTGTGGAAGCAAAATGTTTTTTTGTTACTAAGTTATAAGAGTTAAAAGTTGACCAGTGATTTCTCATTTTTACAACACCATATTTTTTTTAGGGGCCACATCACATTTGAAGTCACTTTGAGGGGTCTATATGATAGAAAATACCCAAAAGTGACACCATTCTAAAAACTGCACCCCTCAAGGTGCTCAAAACCACATTCAAGAAGTTTATTAACCCTTTACGTTTTCACAGGAACTGAAGCAATGTGGAAGGAAAAAATTAACATTTAACTTTTTTTGCAAAAAATGTACTTCAAAACCAATTTTTTTTATTTTCACAAGTGTTAAAAAAAAAATGAACCACAAAATTTGTTGTGCAATTTCTCCTGAATACGCTGATACCCCATATGTGGGGGTAAACCACTTTTTGGGCACATGGCAGAGGTCGCAAGGGAAGGAGCACCATTTGACTTTTTCAACGCAGAATTGGCTGGACGCCATGTCGCGTTTGGAGAGCCCCTGATGTGCCTAAACAGTGGAAACCCCCAACAAGTGACCCCATTTTGGAAACTAGACCCCTTAAGGAACTTATCTAGATGTGTGGTGAGCACTTTGAACCTCCAAGTGCTTCAAAGAAGTTTATAACGTAGAGCCGTGAAAATAAAAAATCATTTTTTTCCTCAAAAATGATTTTTTAGCCCGCTATTTTTTTTTATTTCCCAAGGGTAACAGGAGAGATTGGACCCCAAAAGTTGTTGTACAATTTTTCCTGAGTACGCTGATACCCCATATGTGGGGGGGAACCACTGTTTGGGCGCATGGGAGAGCTTGGAAGGGAAGGAGCGCCATTTTGTAATGCAGACTTTGATGGAATGTTCTGCGGGCGTCGTGTCGTGTTTGGAGAGCCCCTGATGTGCCTAAACAGTAGAATCCCCCCACAAGTGACACCATTTTGGAAACTAGACTCCCCCAAGGAGGTTAATAACACAAAAAGATTTTCTATTTGATAACAACCACCCGAGGAGGATGGTGAGCTCCCTTCCTTGGAGTCAGTTATTGAGGGTACGGAGGATAGTGGCCAATGATGAGGTAATTGATCAACGGCTTGATGAAATGTGTGGTAAATTTATTGCAAGAGGTTACCCCAGGGGAGAAGTACTGGGCTTTAGGGAGAAGGTCTTGAAAACGTCACGGGTGGATTCCCGTAATAGAGTGGTTAGACATCAGAGACAAAAACGTATCCCGTTTGTATCAACATATAGCCCAGTGAGTAATCAGATCAATATGATTTTGAAGAAACACTGGCCGTTACTACACCGTGGTCTACCCTCCATCTCTGAATTTGAACTTCAGCCCATGATGTCCTTCAGAAGGGGACGTAATCTAAAGGATAGGCTGGTTAAATCTGACTTCGGCACTTTAAAATCTTCTATCCAAAGTACTTTGAGCACTCCCCGAGTGGGAAATTTTCCCTGTCTGGGGTGTGCATGTTGTAACAATATGCTAAAGGGGGAGTTTTTCTATCATCCCATACTGGGAAGAAGATTTTGCTAAGGGAAGGTATACGTGTACATTGAGTTATGTTGTATACATGATTGTGTGGACTGACGTATGTGGGAGAGACCACTATGGAAGTGAGGGCACGCATTAGCAAGCACAAGAGCACTATACGGACAGGGCTTGCTGATTTACCAGTTCCTAATCATTTTTTGGAGAAAAGACATTCTGTGAACCAATTGAGATTTAGGGTCATAGATAGTGTGCCGGTTCTGAGGAGAGGGGGTGACAGATTAAGTATGTTAAAAAAGAAAGAAATGCGCTGGATCCATTTATTGGGTTCATTGCACCCTAGGGGTTTAAATCTAGATTTTAATAGCATGTTATAGACCTTTTTCTCCTCAGTTATGCATCATCAACAGTTACAACAGTAGTGATTCATATGGTTAATTGTAAAATTTTGGATCTGGATAACCAATTGTGATTGGTATTCTGAGTATAAATATATATATTTATTACAAATGTGTAGTTTTGGTAGGGGATCGTTAGACTTTTTTGCCCCTGTATAGTTTTTTTCTTTTTTGGTTTGGTGTCCCTGTTTTTGTTCTTTTTTCCCCCTTTTTTTCTTTGATTTAGTCATGGATAGTGATATCAATTTAATGGTTTTTTTTCCCCCTTTCTTCCCCCTTTCTTTGCTAGTTTTTGGATACAGGATTTGTAGGTAGTGCCATATTATGGTATTTATGGGGTTAATTCTAGTGGTTATAGTGTATTGTTTACTGCGCCTGCGCTGGTTATAGCGTTACTAGGGAGACGAACCTGGGCGCTCTTGTGCTGTGCCGTAGTCTCATGACGGGTGGGAGGTGTGGCGTTGTCCAGCACTGAGCTCTGGTCATGTGACCGGTGCTCATCTTGATGACATCTTTCCCCTACTCTCTGAGAGTGCGACGCACTAGTCAAATGCGCCCCATGTAAACATCCGGTCACCAGGACGCTTGGAGAGTGCGATGGTGTCTGATTTATGAGAACGCAAGTATAATTGGCTTTCTACTAAGCAGGGTGCTGTGATACGACTGCTTATAGGTTCCCTTTGTGGCGCCTTTATCTTTGTTGTCATTCTCTGTGATTGGTCGCTGGCTGACATAGTATATGGGTAATGATTGGGTGTGCACATCGCCTAAGCAGGGTTTACCACGGTAACGGAAATGTACAAATATCGCATGTGTTATATATGCTACATCTACTAATGTTATATGTGTGTTTGGTGGATTTTTAGATAGGCACATATATGTAAAAAAAAATCTACCGTATATACCCATGTATAAGCCGAGATTTTCAGCCATTTTTTAGGGCTGAAAGTCCCCCGCTTATACGCGGGTCATATACGGGGGTCGGCGGGGGAGGGGAAGCGGGGGGTGTCGGATCATACTTACCCCTCCGCCGGCGCGGTCTCTGCAGCCCCCCTGCTTCTCCCACGATCTCCGGCTCCTTCCTGCAGCTGTCACATGGCACCGCTCATTAAAGTCATGAATATGCACATATTCATGACTTTAATGAGCGGTAGCACGTGACCGCTGCAGGACTGAAGCGCTGCGGAGAGACCGGGAGAAGAGGAGACACTGCAGGGACGCGCGGCGGAGGGGTGAGTATAGTTATATTTACCTGTCCGTCGGTCCACCGCTGCGCACTAATCCCTTGGTCCGACTCCTCTGTGTGTAAATGATCAGGCAGAGGGCGCGATGACGTCGTTAGTGCGCGCCCCGCCCCCTGCCAGATCATTTACACACAGAGGAGTCGGACGAGGGAGCAGTGCGCTGCTGTGGACCGACGGACAGGTAAATATCTCAGGTGCCGGGGTCCTGAGCGAGCGGTGACACCCCCCGCCTGCTCAGGACACCGGCACCTGGCCCCCAGCGACGAGAGGTGAGTATGTCATTTTTTTTTTTTTTTTTTGCAGCAGCCATATGAGGCCTAATACTATGGGGCATAATTGTGCAGAATATGGGGCATAATATGGAGCATATGGGGGCATAATATGGAGCATATGGGGGCAAAAGCTGTGGAACATATGGGGCATAATCTGGAGCATATGGGGGCATAATATGGAGCATATGGGGGCATAAGCTGTGGAACATATGGGGCATAATCTGGAGCATATGGGGGCATAAGCTGTGGAAACTATATGGGGCATAATATGGAGCATACGGGGGCATAATCTGTGGATCATACGGGGGCATAATCTGTGGAATATATGGGGGCATAATCTGGAGCATATGGGGGCATAATCTGTGGAGCATATTGGGCATAATCTGTGGAGCATATGGGGGCATAATCTGTGGAGCATCATATGGGGGCATAATCATTTTTCACCCTAGGCTTATACACGAGTCAATAAGTTTTCCCAGTTTTTTGTGGCAAAATTAGGGGGTCGGCTTATACGCGGGTCGGCTTATACATGAGTATATACGGTATGTTAATGTTAAACTGTGTTATGTGTATGGATCTGCTGTTTTTTGTATTTATTGATGTTGTGGGCGGTGTTTGAATACTGATTGGTGCTTTGGGAGCATCAGTACTTTTTAAAGCCGTCCCACTTGATTTTATGTTATGCTTGACAAAGACCTAATGCAGGTCGAAACGTTGCTGTATATGGCGTAATAAACTTCTTCTATTTGAATACACCTGGATGGAGCGCTGTTCCTTTTTGTCTTCCCCCAAGGAGGTTATCTAGATGTGTGGTGAGCACTTAGAAGCCCCCAAGTGCTTCACAGAAGTTTATAAACGCAGAGCCGTGAAAATAAAAAATCTTTTTTTTCCTCAAAAATAATTTTTTAGCCAGCTGTATTTTATTTTCCCAAGGGTAACAGGAGAAATTAGAAACCCAAAATTGGTGTGCAAGTTGTCCTGAATACGCTGATACCCCATATGTTGTGGTAAACCACTGTTTGGGTGCACGACAGGGCTCGGAAGGGAGGGAGCACCATTTGACTTTTTGAACGCCACGTCGTGTTTGGAGACCCCCCTGATGTGCCTAAATAGTGGAAACCGTAATCCTAACCCTAATTACAGCCCTAATTGTAACCCCAACCCTAATTGTAACCCTAATTGTAACCCTAAACCCTAATTGTAACCCTGACCCTAATTGTAACCCTAACCCTAATTATAACCCTAACCCTAATGGACAAATGAAAATAACTACCGTATATACTCGTGTATAAGCCGAGATCTTCAGCACCTTTTTTTGTGCTGAAAATGCCCCTTGGCTTATACACGAGTCATTGGGCAGAAACCAGCGGGGGAGGGGGTGCCGTGGCAGGAACCGGTGGCTGGGACATCATACTCACCCTCCCCGTGCCATCGCTGAACGTCCCAGCAATCCTCCGTTGTACCCGGCTTCCTGCAGCTCTCCTGTGCTGAGCGGTGACGTAATACCGCTCATTAAGGTCATGTAATATGAACGCGACGCCACTCCCATAGGCGTGGCGTCCATATTCATGGCCTTAATGAGCGGTATTACGTCACCGCTCAGCACAGGAGAGCTGCAGGAAGCCGGTACAAGGAGGATTGCCAGGACGTTCAGCGATGGCACGGGGAGGGTGAGTATGACGGGGGGGGAGAACGGAGGACGGGGGAAGCATGGAGGAGGACAATGAGCACGGAGCAGGACGGGGGGGGAGGACGGAGAGCACAGAGGAGCACAGAGCAGGATGGGGGGGGAGGATGGAGGGCACAGAGGAGCACGGAGCAGTACGGGGGAGGATGGAGAGCACAGAGGAGCACGGAGCAGGACGGGGGGGCACAGGAGGACGGAGCAGGAAGGGGGAGCACAGCGGAGGACGGAGCAGGAGGGGGGAGCACAGAGGAGAATGGGGGAGCACAGAGCTGGATGGGGGAGCAAGGAGCAGGACGGGGGCAGCACAGAGCAGGACAGCGGTTTATACATCCGGCTTATACGCGAGTCAATAAATTTTCCTAGTTTTTTCTGGCAAAATTAGGGGGTTTCGGCTTATACACGGGTCGGCTTATACATGAGTATATGCGGTATATTTTCTTTATTTTATTATGTCCCTAACTAAGGGGGTGATAAGGGGGGTTTATTTACTATTTTTTTTATTTTGATCACTGTGATAGGTTTATCACAGTGATCAAAATGTATTTTCACTGAATGAATGAATGAATCTGCCGGCCGGCGCACTGCGCATGCGCCCGCCATTTTCTTTTCAGGAAGAAGACGCGGGGAGCTGCCGGAGCTGTACGAGGACAGAGGGGACACCGGGAGGTACGGGGGCAGATCGGGGAACCGGTGACCCTATTTCCTTCCCTCTGATGTGCGATCACATCAGAGGAGAGAGAAAGATAACGCCGGGTCGCGTCTTTTTTTTATTTTGCGGTCGCCGTTATATAGTTAATAACAGCGATCGCAAAAGCGGGGTCGGTAAAAACCGATCCGAATCATGTTCTCCGGTAGCCGAGACCCCAGAGAAAATCCGACTCTGGGGGGCGCTATATACTTTATATATACTTTAATTAACGGCGCTGTGGTTTAAGTACCCTTAACTACCACCGTTAAAAGGCGTGTCGGCGGTCGTTAAGGGGTTAATAATGTCCCCTGAGTCCCTCCATGTACAGTAACAATGGCCCCAGCATCACTAAAGTCAGCAGGCTGTCATGTGGCGACTCTTTTGGCTTCTCTCAATTCTCTTCTACTGAGAGAAAGCCAAACCTTTCTAGTCAACACAAGCAAATAGCAAACATGTGGTCTGATAACACCAGTGACATTGGGGTTTCATGATATCAGGCGCTGCCTGTCATGATTTGTCCGTCTGTTTATTATTAAATTATTAAAACTCCACTCTAGCAGGGTTTTTTTTGTTGAGTGGTGCTTTAAGCACAAGTCCCCTGCCCTGGTCATAAACTCATCATCCGGCGTATTCACCGTTTTTTGTCACAGCTCCAGTCCTGTGTCTCAATCTTGTTAGCGCAGCTTCTGACTGGTTAGAAGTTAGAAGCTGCATCACAAGCGTTCAATGTAAGTCTATGAGGGCCTGAACGAGCCAGAACGATACCAGAACTATGCCACAAAGGGGCCAGAACGAGGCTCTTATAGATTTACATTGATTAGAGACCTTCACGCTGCTCCATGAAACACTGGAGCAGCCAACAGGTCACAAACTGCAGGAGATGGAGCCGAGCAGCGGCGAAAACAGGTGAAAACGCCAGTGAGTATCAGACAGTCTGTAGAGGTCTTGGATTTTAAGCGCCACTCCAGTGGTGAAATTAAAATAAATATGTTGGCACTATAGAAATAAAATTATTATTATTATTAAATGCTGGAGTGGTGCTATAAATGTGATTCAGCTCATGGATGCTATATGTGGGCTTCTTATACGAATACTCATAAAAGACCCAGCAGGTAAGTATAAAAAGCTCCCTACATCCTCATCTTCAGCCCCCCAGACAGCAACTATTAAATATAATAGAATGCATATAATCTCCTAACAAAACAGTGTAATAATCAGCCCCCCCCAGTGCCCTGTACCCCACCCACCACTTCAGCCCCCACAATACCCCCATCCTCTCACATTCACCCTTCAGTGACCATGACATGCCTTCATTTAAGCAATCTAATAAATTCCATCCCCACTTACCAGTGAAGTTCGCAGCAGGACCAGGAAGTATCTGAGTGAAATGCTATGTGGGCACTAGGACCCAGCGTGCGTGCCCTGAGCCAATCCGAGCTAGCATGGAGTGAAGTAAACTGCAGCCTGACAGAAGCTCCTCAGGTGATGGGTCAGTCAGTCTGCACCATGCACTGCAGGATGAAAACGTCATCTTGTCCCGCAAAAAACAAGACCTCACATAACTCTGTGCGCCAAAATATGGAAAAATTATAGCTTGGGTCTGAAGTAATTTTTTTGTGAAAAAAACTTATGTTCATGTTTTTTTAAACATTCCAAAAATTCCTCTGAAGCACCTGAAGGGTTAATAAACTTCTTGAAAGTGGTTTTGAGTACCTTGAGGGGTGCAGTTTTTAGAATGGTGTCACTTTTGGGTATCTTCTATAATACAGGCGGTGAGGTGGTCCCTAAAAAAAAAAATGGTTTTGCAAATGTTGTTGTTAAAATGAGAAATCGATGGTCAACTTTTAACCCTTATAAATTCCTTACAAAAAAATTTGGTTCCAAAATTGTTCTGATGTAAAGTAGACATGAGGGAAATGTTATTTAGTACCTATTTTGTGTGACATGACTCTCTAATTTAAGGGCATGAAAACTAAAATTTTGAAAATTGCAAAATTTTCTAAATTTTTGCCAAATTTCCTTTTTTTCACAAATAAACACAAGTCATATTGAAGAAATGTTACCACTATCATAAAGTACAATAAGTCAAGAGAAAACAAACTCAGAATCACCAGGAACCGTTGAAGCGTTTAAGAGTTATGACCTCATAAAGTGACAGTGGTCAGAATTGAAAAAAAATGGCCTGTCAGGAAGTTGAAAACAGGTTTTGGGGTGAAGGGGTTAAGTGTAAGTTGCTGCATTTTTTTTCTCCTTCGTCTCATTGGGGGATACAGGACTGTGGTGTATGCTACTTCCGCTAGGAGGCTGACACTAAGTAGATATAAAAAAAGGTTAGCTCCTCCTCCGCCGTATACACCTTGACACTGGCCGTAGGCGAACCCAGTGCATGCTTAGTGTCTGATAGAGGCACACGTCTGGTTTTCCTCAGACTACTTTTTTTTTTCTTTTTCCATGAAAATGAGATAGGGGTGACGGACCCTTTTGAAGGGGTCCGATCTCCCCAAAC
This sequence comes from Oophaga sylvatica, assembly GCA_033576555.1. Classification (NCBI taxonomy): domain Eukaryota; kingdom Metazoa; phylum Chordata; class Amphibia; order Anura; family Dendrobatidae; genus Oophaga; species Oophaga sylvatica. The sequence continues at coordinate 16,778 of JARQOD010009843.1, forward strand.
CAACAACGGGCGAGCACGTGGAGTGTTGCCTCCACGTATCCTCTCACGCAACGTGGGACAATATGCCGAACTCTGCCCTGACCACCCTAAGGTAGTGAAACCCTAGGCTGTACAGACGCAGGAGGCAGTCCGTGCGGCCCCCACTGCACCACTAATGCTGGACTGCGGTGGTGCAAGGAGGCGGACGGTCCCTCTCCTCATCCCCTGAAGGGATAACGGAGTTAGGGTGCCTGCACCGTCCCTTTTTACCTTTTCTACAAAGCCCCCCTCTAACCTGGTGAATGTGGGGGCTGGGAGGCTCCTGCGACAGTCGTCCTAGGATGCGGAGCGGAGGCATGGAGGAAGCAGGTGGTGAGTCTGAGGCGGGTCGGGTGTTTTTTCTGGGGCTCTGTGACCGGGCCTGGCTTCTGCCGCCGCTGGGCTGCGGCGGAAGTTCCACCTCCGGAGGCCCGCGACTTCCGGCGGGCCCTCTGGCGGGCACAGCCAATAATTTAGTCCCCGGCTTCAGCTGGAAACTAGGCCGCGGCCTGAACTCCTCCCCCAGCAGCTCGCTCTTCCGGCGGGCCCGACCCTCGGGCGGGCACCGCCAAAAATTTAATCCCCGGCTTCGGCCGGAAGCTAGGCCGCGGCCTGGGTCTCCGGCCATTGCACAAATTTAGCTCCCGGCTTCGGCCGGCGCTAGGCTGTGTCCCGAAACCCCTCCCCCAAAGCTCGCAAAGAAACTGCAGCATAACCACCCCCAGCATCTCAGGCTGGGCAAGGATCTGCCCACAAGCCCTATTTCAGTTACACCCACCCTGGACTTTTTGAATCAAGGAAACTGCAGCAACAGCAGAAGCCTCCGTGGCCTCTTCTGCACCCACTCACGCCATTCAAGGACGTCCGTGGACACAGGACTGGGTAAGTGCTACTCCCTCCAGCCTGGTAGCTACACTCCGCTCCGCTGCAACCTATTTTTGCTGCCCCAAAACATAGCGGCACAGGTCCAACATGTCCAGAAGGGCTAAGACTCACACGGTGCTGTAAACCTCATGCATTGCCTGTAGGTCCCCTTTTCAGCAGCAGATGGAAGGAAGAGAGCCACAGTCATTACTAGTGGTAGGCGGAGCCCCAGATAGGATTAACACCTCAGATTAGAAAGCGTGTTGACGGCCCCTCCAGCTCGGGCTCCTCCTACTCAGCTCTTCAGTCTAAAATTTGAGGTCTCAGAGGATGGTCGCTGCTGGAAGCAGCTCCTCAGAAGATTTTATTATTTTTTTATCGGACAAGAGACTTGGATCACCAGAGTGGTCTAGAGGTCTCAGGGGTCTCAGCGCTGCTGGACCCCAACCTCTCCCTTGGCGGATCTGTATTACCCTAATGGTGGTCCCTGCAGAACCCTGCCGGCCCAGGGGGATGAGGATGGCTTCCCTGGCGGGGACGCAAACCGCGCACAGGGGTCACTGCGTTCCCCGCCCTGAGGGGAAGCATGGGCATAGCGCCAGAAACCCCTGGGGGTCCCTGTGGCGCTCGGCTGGTGAGTACTCCACATTTTTATTAAAAATATGTGTGAGTGATTTAACGGCTGCTGCGGCAGCCGCTGTACATTTTACATGCCGGTGACTCTGAGGAGAAGGGAGAGAGGAGTGCGCACTTTTTTATTTTTGAATTTCCCGCCGCTTTGAGCGCGCGCTTTATGGCAGTCTCCTTTTCTGGCTCCTGTACAGGGAGCACATCGGAGACAGAGCGCGGCGGCCATTGCTGACAGGCTGAGGAGAAACACACTGTTCTAGCATCGCTCCCCTCCCCTCCCGGCAAAAACCGTTACCAGCTAGGTGAGTCGCTTCTAGCCCGCGGGCAGAAGCTTAACCCCTTCACCTCCACAGCGCGGGCGCCGTCTGGGGCACTATTGAGTGGCAGATAGCGCGGTCCTGCGGCTGTTATCGCATAAGGGGCTCACACACTCTTTTCAATATTAATAAAGAGGTTGTGGGGAGCCTGCGATATTATTATTATTATTATTATTATTATTATTGCCACTATACGTTTTCACTAACGATCCTGATAACGACGCATACTAATGCGATCGTTTGTGTGATCTTTTTTAATGTCGCTAGTAGCTGCCAATCTGAGCGATCTCATTAACATCGCATAAGCGGTTAGCGATCCTCTTAATGACTTTGGCGGTCATTGCGATATACAAAACAGCGCAATTTTTTAGCGATCTTGTGAAACGTTTTTTCTGTATAGTGTGGCATAACTGTCCTGTAGCTGCTGCCTTATAAGAGGCGCTTGGGGCTCGCACACCCTTTTCATTATCAAGGTTGTGGGGAGTCTGCTACTTTAACCCCTTCTTAGGCGGTTAACTCTTAATGGGGGACAGCTGGGGTAGCTCTCTCTTTAAGAGCTTTAACCCTTCAGCATTTGTTTTTTCTTTAAGAAACACACTGTTCTAGTTACTGACAGGTTTAACCTGTCATATACTGTGCAAGGACATGTCAGAGACCGTCTCCCAGATCCGCTACAGGATCAGTCTCGCGTATCTGGCACGCAGACCTCGACAGCGTCATGCGCCCTCGCTAGTTTCTATGATGGCCTGTCTGACCTTCTGGGTTATTGGGTGTCAGCTAGATCCTCTCAAGGAAGCGACACAAATCGGTGCCTTCCTTCTCACGTAGCGAAGATGTCCGATTCGGACTAGGAGGATCGGCACACGCTGCCTCCCTCATGGGCCGTACTAAGATTTCTATTGGAGTCATGAGGGCGTTACAGTTACCGGAGGAGGTAACTAGACGTCCTGGTAAGTCGGCCCGGATGTTTCAGGAGGTCGCGACGGCTTTACAAGCTGTATCCGTTTTTTACGGAGTTGTTTGTTAATTGGACCCCTTCTCCTGAAGTGAAGGTCCCTTTATCCCAGCTTAGCAAATTTTCCTGGTAAAGGGAAGGCAATTCTGCAGGAACCGCTGGACAGAAAAACGGAGATGGCAACAATATCCATCTGCGAAGCCTACGGTTAATGGATTCAATATTAAGGATCTATGTGTACTTGTAAAGTTGCCCTGAGCCGGTTGGACCGTCTACGGACGGCATGGCAAGATGGATCCCCTCTATCGAGGTAGATGGGCTTTTTAAGTTGAAGGAGACTGCGTCACTGCTATCCAGGGCGTAATCCTCGGCAGTCACAGTCAGAAGAGCACTGTGGCTTAGACAGTGGAACGCGGTTTCCAAGCAGGGTTTGCTATCTTTAGCTTAGAAAGTGGTCAGTTATTTGAATCTGACCTCACGGAGCTGATTGCCAAGACAAAGGCAAAGAAACAGCTTTACCGCAGCGCAGAGCTGTGACTTCTGCGTCTGGCAGGACTAGTGCCGGTAGTTGTCGGCGATCCTTTCGGTTCAGGGGATGATCCGGCCAACCCTCTGGGGTTTGGGTCGTCCCTCTCTTTTTTTTAAAAAAAAAAAAAAAAACGAATTCTCAGAAATTCCGCATACCCTGGAAACAGAACTTCTGTTAAGACAGAAGATGGCAAAATATCCGCTAAGGCGGACTGAAGTCTGGGTCTCATTCGAGCGATCTCGAGTGGGGGGTTTTTTACTCCAATTTAAACCGACTTGGGTTTCCCGTGTGTCGGACGCCTGGGTGACACAGGTTGTGTTGGCAGGCTACTTATAGAGTTTCTTTCTCGACCCCCGGACAGTTTTTTGCCAATCTCGCATTCCGTCAGAGCCGAACTATTTGTCGCTCTACTGCGAGTGGTCGATTCCCTTCTACAGAAGGGTGTGGTGATTCCGGTTCCGCAGAGGACCGGGGAAGAGGATTTTTATTCCAACCTCTTTGTGGTTCCCAAAAGGAGGACAAATTTCGCCCTATTCTGGAAGTTTGAATCGGCTTGTCCACACCCGAACATTCCGCATGGAGTCGCTTCGCTCCGTTGTGGCAGCCCTGTCGCAGAACGTCTTTTTGGTCAATCGACATTCGCGACGCTTATTTGCATGTTCCCGTCGGAAGGGCTCACCAACGCTTCTTTCGTTTTGCCATAAGTCAGGACCATCACCAGTTTGTGGCTCGGCCTTTCGGCTTGGCCTTAACTCCCAGAGTTTTTTACAACGATTCTGGCGCCTCTCATGGCAATTCTTCGTAGACAGGGACTTACGATTCTTTCCTATCTGGACGACCTTTCGATTGTGGCGTCCTCAAAGGAGGAGGCAGTGACGGCTCGCAATCTATTCCTTCAGATCCTGGAGGACTTCGGGTGACTGGTCAATTGGGAGAAGTCGTCTCTGGAACCGTCGCAGTCTATACTATTTTTAGGAATGCATTTCGACACGGTACGGGCAGTGGTGTCTCTACCTCCAGACGAGCGGGCATGTCTCCCTCGACATGTACAGATTATGAAGTCTTCGACAGTAATGTCTCTTCGGAAGTGTATGCGCCTTCTAGGTTTAATGGTGGCGTTTATGGAGGCACTTCTTTTTGCCCAGTATTCATTCCAAAGGCTCATTCTGAGTCATTGGGATCGTTCGCAGGCTTCACTGGATTGCAGTGTCATCATCTCTCGCAGGGTGCGAGAATCTCTGGGATGGTGATTTCGTCCAGGAGAGTTATCCCTGGGGAAGTCTTTCCTTCCTCCGAGGTGGTCGGTCATATCCACCGATGCCAGCCTGACGGGCTGGGAGGTGTCTGGAACGATCTCTGGATTCAGGGAGTATGGTCATCGGAAGAGTCTGTTTTACCGATCAACATCCTGGAATTGAGGGCAATTTTCATTTGCCTTTAACACTGGACGGTCCCTTTGAGCGGTCTACCAGTCCGAATGCAGACAGACAACGCGACGGCGGTCGCGCATATCAACTACCAAGGCGGGACAAGGAGTTCCAGACTCATGGTGGAGGTGTCTCGGATCCTGATTTAGGCCGAGACCAGAGTGCCAGTCTTCTCTGCGGTCCATATTCCAGGGGTTCAGAATATCACGGCGGACTTCCTCAGTCGCGAGAAGATGGATCCCGGAGGATGGAGTCTCCATCCAAAAAATTTTTGCACTGCTGTGCTCCCGTTGGGGAACTTCCCAAGTGGATTTGATGGCATCCAGGTTCAATGCCAAGTTACCGACCTTCATGTCCAGGTACAAGGACCCGAAGGCTGTGGCGGTGGATGCTCTGGTGGCTCCGTGGGACCAAATTCGAGCTAATCTATGTTTCCGCCAATATCTTTGCTCCTCTGGTGCTGCGTCGGATCAGACTGGAGAGAGTCCCGGCTATGTTGATAGCCCCGGATTGGCCAAGGATGACGTGGTTCTCGACACTGGTGTCATTTTTGGAGGCACCTCCATTCCCGCTTCCTCTTCGCCCGGACCTGTTAACTCAGGGGCCCTTTCGTCATCCGGACTTGAAGTCTCTGCGTTTGACGACGTGGCTCTTGAGACCGAAATATTGACCCGTAGAAGTTTTTCAGCCGCAGTCGTTGCCACTCTGCGAGCTGCCAGAGGTTCGGCTACTTCTAAGATTTACCACAAGACTTGGGAAGCCTTCTTCTCGTGGTGTTCGGGTTTTTCAAGGAACCCGAGGATTTTTTTCCATTCCCAATGGCCTTTCTGCAGTACGGGCTGGACAAGGGTTTGGCAGTTAGCACTCTGAAGGGTCAGATTTCTGCTCTATCCTTTCTGTTTTGGAAGGATATCGCCTCGCGTAGGGACGTGCGTTCCCTTTTTTTCGCTTAGTAATCCATCAGTTTCCGCCGCGGAAGACCTCTTTGTCCCCTTGGCGGCTTAACCTTGTCTATGTGCCTTTTGAACCTATGAGCTCTGCTAGTTTTTCTTCTTGAGGCGGTCACCTCTTTGAGAAGGGTTTCCAAGTTGGCGGCTCTTTCCTGCTCGCCTCCCTTCCTGGATTTTTACTCGGATCGAGTAGTGTTTCGCTTATGGGGCGACTTTCTACCTAAGGTGGTGTCGCAATTTCATGTTAACCAGGATATTGTGTTGCCCTCGCTTTGCCCGGGCCCAAGGAATGCAAAGGAACGGGCCTTGCACACATTGGATTTAGTGCGGGCCTTGAAGTTCTATTTGTCTGTTACTCAAAGTTTTCGGTAGTCAGACTCTCTGTTTGTGACTAGCAGGTCGTCAGCGTGGTCAACGAGCTTCCAAGGACTCTATAGCTCGTTGGATTCGGTCGGCCATTTTGGAGGCTTACCGACTTAAAAACGAACCTTGCCCAATTAAGATTCGAGCTCTCTCCACGAGGCAGAGGCTTTCTCGTGGACCTTTTATCAAGGGGCCTCGGCAGCTCAGCTCTGCCAAGCGGCGACCTGGCGTTTTCGTCCACAGGTTTATAAGTTTTTATAAGGTGGACGTCAGTGATTTCACTGATGCGGCCTTAGGACGTAGGGTCCTACAGGCGGCTGTAGTTTCAAGTTCTAGTTAACTTGTATTTGGCGCTTATTGCGCATTTATCAAGGTTGTTGGGATTCTGCCTCGTTTTGTTTTTTTTCCCACCCTTAATTTTGGACTGCTTTGGGACGTCCCACTAGTAATGACTGTGGCTCTCTTCCTTCCATCTGCTGCTGAAAGACGGATTTTGGTAAGAACTTACCTGTAAAATCCTTTTCAGCGAAGGAAGGGAGACACAGCTCCCTCCCTTGGCAGAAGTGTGTTGTTGTATTTACAGATGCAGCGTGACCCTTCTCTGATAACGATTATCTGGGCTGAGGTCGATGCGCTACGGCTCTGTTCCAGCATTGCCAGCTTATCGCAGTAGTCAGGTTCAGTGAGTAGTACCTGGAACTGTGATTTTTTTGTCAAATGCATGCATAACCTGTACTTTTATGTTTTTTTCTCTGAAGTCCTTCAGAAGGGTTATGTTGCTTCGCTGGTGATATTGTTCTTCCTTAAGCTTGGGTACGACTGAAGAGCTGAGTAGGAGGAGCCCGAGCTGGAGGGGCCGGTCAACACGCTTTCTAATCTGAGGTGTTAATCCTATCTGGGGCTCCGCCTACCACTAGTAATGACTGTGTCTCCCTTCCTTCGCTGAAAAGGATTTTACAGGTAAGTTCTTACCAAAATCCGTTTCTTCCGCACGCCCAGAGTAATCGGGTCTGCAAAACCTGTGACTCCGAACCTGCCCAGGAGCCCTCCCCTATAGCTGAGCCCAGTGCGTCAGGCCCCCCCTGAGTGGGCCCTGCTCTCTCTCACAGTCCATGGCGTCACTAACGAGAGCAATCGAGTCCCTTAAGGCTCCCGATAGATGCAGGGACAGTGGTTCACCCATCTTGGAAGGGTCCCCATTTTACAGGAACCTCCGGCTTGCAGGGGCCGCGCTCTCACCAGGCAGACTCGAGGGAAGCGAACCCACACAGCGTCGCCTGGCCGTCCGGGGCCTCGGCATCTATCAGTTCCATCTCTCGTTCTCCCTGGCGGGGACGCAAACCACACGTGCGGTCACTGCGTCCCTCGCCCTGGGGGGAAGCATGGGCACAGCGCCAGAAACCCCTGAGGGTCCCTGTGGCGCCTTGGCTGGTGAGTACTCCACACAAAATTTTATTATTAATGTGTGAGTGTTTTAGCGTCTGATGGCAGCGCTATTACATGTATATCAGTATGCTCCAGCACTGCGGTGACAGCGCTATTACATGTTTATCAATGTATTTCACCAGCCTCTCCCTTGGCGGATCTGTAACTACATTATGGTCCCTGCAGAATCTTGCCGCCCTGGGGATGAGGAGAGTTTCCCTGGCGGGGGCGCAAACCACACACTGGGGTCACTGCGCTTCCCGCCCTGGGGGAAGCATGGGCATAGCGCCAGAAACCCCTGGGGTCCCTGTGGCGTTTCGGCTGGTGAGTACTCCACATTTTGGTAAAATGTGTGTGAGTGTTTTAGCGACTGCTGCGGCAGCCGCTGTACAAATATATGCCGATGACTAGTTTTTCTATGTCCGCAGGAGGAATGCCTGCAGGACGAGGGAAAGGAGGGAGTACGCGCTCTTTTTATTTTTGAATTTCGCGCCGCTTCTGAGCACGCGCTTTACTGCAGCCTCCATTTCCGGCTCCTCTACATGGAGCACACGGAGGCAGAGCGCGGCGGCCATTGCTGACAAGCGAGCCGGCCGGGCAGAAGCTTAACCCCTTCACCTCCACAGCGTGGCTATTGCTGATAAAGCGCTGTAGGTTGAAAGCTCCCCGGATCGTTCTCCTCCCCTCCCGGCTAGAATACGTGTCCAGCTTGTGATCGCTTCTAGCCCGCCGGGCAGAAGCTTTAACCCCTTCACCTCCACAGCGCGGGCGCCGTCTGGGGCACTTCTGAGTGACAGATTGCGCTGTCCTGCGGCTGTTCTCGCATAAGGGGCTCGCACACTCTTTTAATATTAATAAAGAGGCTGTGGGGAGTCTGCGACATTAATGCTGCCACTATACTTCCGCTGACGATCCTGATGGCGTCGCATAATATTGCGATCGTTTGTGTGTCATTTTTAATGTCGCTATTAGCTGCCAATCTGGGCGATCTCATTAGCATCGCATAGGCGATTAGCGATCTCCTTGACAACTTGGCGGTCATTGCGTTATAAAAAACAGCGCAATTTTTTAGCGATCTTGTGGAACGTTTTCTGTTTAGTGTGGCATGGCTGTCCTGCAGCTGCGACCTTATAAGAGGCGCCTGAGATTCGCACACCCTTTTTCACTATCAAGGTTGTGGGGAGTCAGCTACTTTAACCCCTTCTTAGGAGGTTAACTCTTTAAACGAGACAGCTGGGTAGCTCTTTCTTTTGAGCTTTAACCCTTCAGCGTTTGTTTTTTTATTTAAGTACTGCTCTGGTTACTGACAGGTTTATCCTGCCATATACTATGCAAGGGTATGTCAGAGACCCTCTCCCAGATCCATTACGGATCAGCCTCGCGTATCTGACACGCAGACCTCGACTCATACACGTCAGAGGTTCCAATGGTGTCAAAATGAAGGCCTTCACTGGTTTCTATTGATGACCTTTTAGGTTATGGAGTTGTCAACTAGATCCTCTCAAGGAGCGACACAAATCGGTGTTTTTCCTTCTCGCTTAGCGAAGAAGTCCGATTCGGTTAAGGAGGATCGGCAGGGACACCCTGCCTCTCTCTCAGGGCCGTACTAAAATTTCTGTGGAAGCCATGTGGACGTTACAGTTACCAGAGGAGGTAACTAGTCGTCCTGGTAAGTCGGCCCGGATGTTGCAAGGTCGCATGGGTCGCGATGACCTTACAAACTGTATCCGTTTTTCTACGGAGTTATTTGTTAATTGGACCCCTTCTCCTGAAGTGAATGTTCCTTCATTCCAGCTTAGCAAATCTTCCTGGTAAAAGGGAAGACGAGTCTGCAGACACGCTGGACAGAAAAACGGAGATGGCAACAATTTCCATCTGCGAGGCCGTGGATCATAGATTCGGTATTAAGGATCTAGGTGTACTTGTTAAGTTCCCCTGAGCCGGTTGGACCGTCTAAGGACGGCGTGGCAAGTTTCCCTCTATCAAGGTAGATGGGCTTTTCTAGTTGAAGGATAATGCGTCACTGCTATCCAGGGCGCAATCCTCGGCAGTTACAGTCAGAAGAGCACTGTGACTTGGATGGAACGCAGTTTTTCCAACAGGGTTTGCTATCTTTAGCTTAGAAAGTGGTCAGCTATTTGACTGACCTCACGAGCTGATGCCAAGGCAAAGGCAAAAGAAGCAGCTTTACCGCAGCGCAGAGCTGTGACTTCTGCGTCTGGCAGGACTTGTGCCGATAGTTATCGGCAGTCCTTTTCGTTCAAGGGATGATCTGACCAACCCTCTGGGGGTTTGTGTCGTCTCTCTCTTTTTTAAAAAAAAATAAAAAATATAAAAAAGGGGGAAATTCTCAGAAATTCCGCATACCCTGGAAACAGAACTTCTGTAAGGCAGAAGCTGGCAAAAAAAAAAAAAATTCGCTAAGGCGGACTGACTTCTGACATTCCGTCAGAGCCGAGCATGAAGTCGCTTCGCTCAGTTATGGCAGCCCTGTCGCAGAACGATCAATCGACATTCGCGACGCTTTTTGGCATGTTCCCATCGGAAGACCTCACCCAGGTTGTGGCTCGACCATTCGGTTTGGCTTTAACGCCCAGAATTTTTACAACGATTCTGACGCCAGAATCTCATGGCAATCCTTCAAAGACGGGGATTTACGATTCGTCCCTATTTGGACGGCCTTTTCGGTTGTGGCTTCAAAGGAGAAGTCGTCTCTGGAATCGTCGCAGGCAATCCTGTTTTTGAGGATGCATTTCGACATGGTACGGGCGTGTTTGTCCCTACCTCCAGACAAGCAGGCATGTCTGCTCCAGCATGTACAGACTATGAAGTCTGCGACAGCAGTGTCCCTTCGGAAGGTATGCGCCTTCTGGGTCTGACGGTGGCGTCCATGAGGTTTTTTCCGTTTGTCCAATTTCATTCCAGAGCTCTCCATAGGCTCATTCTGAGTCGTTGGGATCAATCGCAAGGTTCGCTGGATTGCAGCGTCATCATCTCTCACAGGGTGCGAGAATCCCTAGAGATGGTGTTTATGTCCAGGAGCGTTATCCCTGGGAAAGCTTTTTCCTCCCTCCGAAGTGGTCGGTCATAACCACCGATGCCAGCCTGACGGGCTGGGGGGGGTGTTTGGAACAATCTCTGGATTCAGGGAGTATGGTCATCGGAAGAGTCTGTTCTTCCGATCAACATCCTGGAATTGAGGGCGATTTTCCTTTGCCTCCAACATTGGACGGTCCCTTTGAGCGGTCTGCCAGTCCGAGTGCAGACAGACAATGCGACGGCTGTCGCGTATATCAATCACAAGGTGGGACAAGGAGTTCCAGACTCATGGTAGAGTGTCCCGAATTCTGATTTGGGCAGAGGGCCCTGTGGCCAGCCATTTCGGCGATTCACATTCCAGGGTTCAGAATATTACAGCGGACTTTCTCAGTCGCAGAAGAATGGATCCCAGGGAATGGAGCCTCCACCCGAAGTTTTTGCACTACTGTGCTCTCGCTGGGGAACCCCCCAAGTGGATTTGATGGCATCCAGGTCCAATGCCAAGTTACCGACGTTCATGTCCAAGGTACAAGGACCCGAAGGCTGTGGCGGTGGATGCTCTAGTGGCTCAGTGGGATCAGCTCGAGCTGATCTATGTATTCCCGCCGATATCCCTACTTCCTCTAAAGGACTGCTCGGATCAGACTAGAGAGAATTCCAGCTATTTTGATAGCTCCAGACTGGCAAAGAAGGGTGTGGTTCTCGACAATAATGTCGCTGTTGGCGGCAACTCCTTTTCCACTCCCTCTTCAACCGGACTTGTTGACTCAGGGGCCCGTTTTGTCATCCGGACTTATGTCCCTGCGTTTGACGGCGTGGCTCTTGAGACCGAAAATCTTGACCCGTAGAGGTTTCTCAGCCGAGGTCATTGCTACCCTTTCGTGCTGCAAGAAGTCCGGCTACTACTAGGATTTACCACAAAATTTGGGAAACCTTCTTTTAGTGGTGTTTGGGGTCCTCTCGGACCCGAGAAAATTTTCCATTCCCAACCTGTTGGCTTTTCTGCAGCATGGGCTAGACAAGGGTTTGGCAGTCAGCACCCCTGAAAGGTCAGATTTCTGCTCTGTCCTTATTTTTCCGGAGAACCATGCTTCAAATAGAGACGTGCTCTCCTTTTTTCCGAGGTATATTCTCTAGTTCCCCGCGGAAGGCCCCGGGTCTCCTTGGCGCTCAACCTTGTTTTGGAGGCTCTTCAGCATAAACCTTTTGAGCCTATGGTTTCTGCTAGCCTTTCTTTACTTTCTTGGAAGGTGCTTTCCTTGTTGCAGTCACTTCCTTGGAGAGTTTCTGAGTTGGCAGCTCTTTCTTGTTCGCCTCTTTTCTGGGGTTTTTTCCGGATCGTGTAGTGCTTCGCACCGGGGGGATTTTTGCCTAAAATTTTCACAATTTTTGTTAACTAGGGTTTTTGTTGCCTTCACTCTGTCTGGTCCGAAAATCGAAAGACGGGAATTTTAAAACTTGATTTTTGGGGCCTTGAATTTTTTCTATTTTACCCAAGGTTTCGAAGAATTCCTGTTTTTGTTTTAGCAGGGCTCGGGGGGTCAAAGCTTTCAAGTTTTTATAGTTTGGGTCCGGGGAGCTTTTTGGGAAATTCCCCCCCTTCGGGTGAACCTTTCCCATTTTAAAATTCGAGCCCCTTTCCCCTGAGCTTGGTATCGGGGGGGTTTCATCGGGCCTCAGCATGCAGTTGCCGGGGCAACTTGGCGCTCTGTCCCCCGTTTACAAAGTTTTATAAGTGGACCATGCTTCCCCCTATCAGCCCTCGGCAGGGTCTGCGCACTGTATTTTAAAGTTTGGATGAACTTTTTTTACGCGTTTGCGCTTGTTGTTAAAGGGTTTTGGGATTTTGCCTTTTGTTGGGTTTTTCCCCCCCTTTTTTGAACTGCTTTGGGGGTCCCCTCAGTAAAGAATACTTTGGTTCTTCCTTCCACTGCGCTGAAAAAAAAACGGATTTTGGGAAAACTTCCTGTAAAATCCTTTTCCGAAGGAAAGGAAGAAACCCACCCCCCAAAGGGAGAAGTGTTTGATTTTTCAATCAGCGGACCCCCATTATAGCGATTAAACTGGGGGTGAGGGCACGCGTAAGGGTCTGTTCCCCCTCGCCCCTCATCGCATAGTCAGGTCCTGATAACCTGGAAACCCTTTGGTTTTTTTGGGTTTTTTTTGCATGCATAACCTTTTTCCTTGTTTTTTCTCTGAAGTTCCCTTTAAAGGGTTATGTTTTCTGCTGGTGATCTTGGGTTTTTCCAAAAGTTTGACGACTGGAGCGAGTAGAGGACCGAGCGGAGGGGGCCCCCACGCACTCTTTTTATCTGAGGGGACACCTTTTTGGGGCTCCGCCTACCCATAGTAATGAAACTGGTTCTCTTCCCCTTTCCCTTTGCTAAAAGGATTTTACCCGGTAAGTTTTTT
>JARQOD010009844.1:0-29705 GCA_033576555.1 Oophaga sylvatica
GGCACGCATCGCTGCGTGTGACAGGCGGGAGACCAGCGATCCGCTGGTAACCAAGGTACACAGCGGGTTTCCAGGCACCGCGCAGCGCTTGGAAACCCGCTGTGTACCTTGGATACCAGCTCCCTGCATCAGGGCGCTGGTATCCAAGGTACACAGCGGGTTTCTAGGCACAGCCCCGCGCCTGGAAACCCGCTGTGTACCTTGGTTACCAGCGGATCGCTGGTCTCCCGCCTGTCACACGCAGCGATGCGTGCCTGTCAGCGGGAAACCAGCGATCAAAAAAAGGTCCTGACATTTCAGCGACGATCAGCGATACCCGGCAGGGGGGCTGATCGTCGCTGAATGTCACACACAGCGATATCGCTGGTGAGCTCGCTGCTGCGTCACAAAACTAGTGACTCAGCAGCGATCTCGGTAGCGATATCGCTATGTGAGACGGGCCCTTAAGTGGAAAGCTTAATTGATTGCTTTCCACTTTCACTTCAGGTCAGCCAGGGACACAATCAGTGACGTCAGAGGGAACTGATTAACAAAAATAGGGGTTCCCTTCGAAAAAAAAATGGCGTGGGGTCCCCCCTATTTTTGTTAACCAGCCAGATGAAGCAGACCGCTGAGGCCTGGATTTCAGGCTGTTCAGGATCCCGTCTGGGTTGGAGCCGATGTTACTGCAAACACTAGGGGAAGCAGAGGCAGGTAGCGTAGTCAGAAGGCAGGCCGAGGTCGGTACACAGGAAAGGCAGTGTTTGTAGCAGGGAAGCAGGCAAATAACGTAGTCAGGTGGCAGCCGGAGGTCGGTACACAGGAAAGGCAGTGTTTGTAGCAGGGAAGCAGGCAAATAACGTAGTCAGGTGGCAGCCGGAGGTCGGTACACAGGAAAGGCAGTTCGGTAGCAGAGGAGCAGGCAGATAACGTAGTCAGGTGGCAGCAGGAGGTCGGTACACAGGAGAGCAGTGTTTGTAGCAGCAGGAACAGCAGGAGAAAGAGCTTGACTAAAGGCTGGAAGCACAATAATCTCGCAATGACACACCCACAGGGCCAGGTTTATATAGGGTGTGTAATTGGCAATCAGAGGCCCAATCAAGAGAGCACTAGGTGTAGCCAATCAGGAAGAACAGTCAATGGTATCTGGGTTCAGCAAGGAACTTTGCAGCCAGCAGAATAGCTCAGATGGTAGAGCTGCTGGCCAGTGGACAAGAGGTACTGAGTTCGACTCCTGACAGTACTCCCCTCCTTCCAGGATGGCCTCTGGACATCTCAGGAGCTGGCTTATCCGGGTACCTTTGATGAAAGGCTCTTGTTAGTTAGGAGCATGGACGTTGTCCCTTGGTTCCCATGAATTTTCCTCTGGTCCGTAACCCTTCCACTGTACCAGATACTGCAGTTTACCTCTGAATTTTCGGGAGTCCAGAATCTTATCCACAATGTATTCTTCTTCACCACGGATCCTTTCTGGTGGAGGAGGTGGCTGAATTCTTCCTGGAAACGGGTTTTCACAGAAGGGTTTGAGCAAGGATATGTGAAACACTGGATGAATCTTTAGATTGTTGGGAAGTTTTAAACGAAAAGCAACCTGGTTAATTTTTGCAGAAATTTGAAAAGGTCCAATGAATTTCTGACCCAATTTGGAGGATGGCACATGTGTCTTAAGGTTTTTAGTGGACAGCCAAACTTTGTCTCCAACCTGAAGAGCAGGGGGCACTCTCCGATGTTTATCTGCTGCTTCCTTATATTCTTCCTGGGTCTTGAGCAATATCTCTGATAATTCCTTCTGGGATTCCTGTAATTTTGTAAGCCTGTCATTAACAGCAGGAATGGGAGTGTTCACTGGCAGATTAGGGATAAATACTGGATGTACTCCATAATTAGCAAAAAATGGGGTTTGAGATGTAGCGCTATGTATGGAGTTGTTGTAGGCAAACTCTGCTGTTGGTAAATAGTCCACCCAGTCATCCTGAAGATAGGAAATGAAGCAACGGAGGTATTGCTCCAAAGTCTGGTTCGTTCTCTCCGTCTGGCCATTGGACTGAGGATGGAAAGCGGTAGAAAGATTCACCGTGACTCCCAAGGCTGTACAGAAACTCTTCCAAAATTTTGACGTAAACTGAACGCCTCTGTCAGACACCACGCTGTCAGGAATTCCATGTAACCTGAATACCTCTTTGATCATCAGTTCTGCAGTTTTTTCAGCAGTAGGAATTCCTTCAGTTGGAATAAAGTGGGCCATTTTTGTGAGTCGGTCCACTATGACAAGGATGACGGTCATCTGTTTGGAAGGGGGAAGTTCCACAATAAAATCCATGGAAATAGATCCCCAAGGCCTGGATGGAACTGGGAGTGGTTGCAAGAGTCCTAGAGGAGACGATCGTGGGGTCTTGTTTCGTGCGCATGTTAAACAGGTTGAAACATATTTCCTCACGTCCTTCCTACAATTAGGCCACCAAAAGAAACGAAGTAGTAAGTCTTGTGTTTTTGCAACTCCAGGATGTCCTGCCAGTTTAGAATCATGGACACTTTTGAGGACTTCAAGGCGAGAAGATTCAGGTACATATATTTGGTGTTTCTGCATCCAAAACCCCTCTTTGAATGAAAGATCGACGTCTTCCGAAGGATGGTTAAGGAAAGAGTCCTCTTGATATCCATCTTTAATTCTATTACCTAGTCCTCTAGAGTGCAATATTCCCAAAAAATTTTTAGGGCCTAGAATTGTATCATCATTACTAGACCTCTCCTGAGGTTCCGAACACATCCTGGACAGGGCGTCAGCCTTGCCATTTCTTGAACCAGGCCGGTAAGAGATTATAAAATTGAATCTTGAGAAAAATAAGGCCCATTGTGCTTGTCTTGCAGACAATCTTTTTGCTGTACGGAGGAATTCAAGATTCTTGTGGTCCGTGAGGACAGTCACAGGGTGATTGGCACCTTCCAGAAGATGTCTCCACTCGGAGAAGGCAACTTTAATGGCTAACAGTTCTTTATTACCAATTCGTAGTCTTTTCTGCAGATGACATGGTGTGGGAAAGAAACGCACATGGGTGAAGTTGCATCTTGTCCCCAACTCGCTGAGACAGAATGGCTCCCACTGCAGAGTCCGAGGCGTCCACTTCGACAGTAAATGGCAATTCAGGATTTGGGTGTACTAACAATGGAGCAGACGTAAAAAGAGTTTTCAACTTGTCAAAAGCCTCCTGTGCCTCCGGAGACCAGAAAAATGCTTTGGTCTTTTTTGTTAGTGTAGTAATTGGTAGTATGATCCGTGAAAAGTTCTTTATAAATTTTCGGTAAAAATTTGCAAATCCTATGAAACGCTGGACGTCTTTTAAATTTCTTGGAACAGGCCAGTCTACTACAGCATTGATTTTGCCGGGATCCATGCTCAAACCTTCTGGGGAGATGATATATCCCAGAAATTGGATACTGGTTTGTTCAAACTCACATTTTTCAAGTTTAATGTAGAGATGGTTCTCCTGTAGTCGTTCCAAGACTAACTGGACGTGCCTGCGATGCTCTTCCAAGGTGTCTGAAAATATAAGAATGTCATCGAGATAAGCCACAACGAATTGGTCCAAGAAATCTCGAAATACATCATTAATAAAATGTTGAAAGGTGGCTGGGGCATTGCTAAGGCCAAAGGTCATAACAAGAGATTCAAAATGTCCATATCTCGTTCTGAAGGCGGTCTTCCACTCATCTCCTGGGCGAATCCGTATGAGGTTGTAAGCCCCTCTAAGATCCAGCTTCGTAAAGATTTTCGCAGAACGGAGTCTCTCAAATAGTTCAGGAATCAAGGGTAGCGGGTAGCGATTCTTGACAGTGATATTATTCATCTCTCTGTAGTCAATACATGGCCGCAGAGTGGAGTCTTTCTTTTCAACAAAGAACAGGGGTGCCCCAGCTGGAGATGTGGAAGGTCGAATAAAGCCTTTCTCTAAATTTTCATCCAGGAACTTTCTTAATACCTTCAATTCAGGTTCGGAAAGATTGTAAATCCGTCCAAATGGAATGGTTGCTCCTGGCAGCAATTCAATGGGACAGTCGTAAGGACGGTGAGGAGGTAATTGATCTGCTTTCTTCTTACTGCAGACATCAGAGAACTGCTGATATTGAGGTGGTAGTTTCTCTTCCTTCTCATGCGAAATCTCAGAGATTTGGACTTGTTGGAGAACAGGGGGTTCCTTATGACAATTATTCTTACAGTAGTCAGATGGAAAGGTGATGGTCCTTGATGCCCAGTTGATAGAAGGGTTATGGACTGAAAACCAGGGGATCCCTAGAATAACCGGAAATTTCGGAGATGAAATAAGGTGGAAACTGACAGCTTCATGATGATCCGGGTCGATACAAATCTCCAGTTCGATTGTCTCATGCGTGACAGGTCCAGAAGACAAAGGTGATCCATCCACAGTTTCCATTTCAATTGGTGTGGATTTGGTCCTACTGGAAATATTATTATCACGTGTAAATTTTAAGTCCATAAAATTTCCTCCTGCTCCCGAATCCAACAGGGCAGAGCATTGTATTTTTTGGGTGCCCATTACAACCTGAATGGGGATTACAAAATGAGATGATGTGGTATGTATTTTGTCTATTTCTGGCGTTACTGATGAGATAGTCTGCAAGATGGAATCCGACTGCTGAGAAAGGTCCGTATTGCTGGCAGACCTGTTGTTGGTAAAGGCTATAGTCCTTTTGTTAGGACAGTTGATGGCATAGTGTCCAGGGTCCCCACAATAGAGGCAGAGATGTTCTGCACGTCGCCTCTCCTTCTCCTGTGCAGAGAGTGGTCTTCGGATGACGTCGATCTGCATCGGTTCAGACACAACTTGCGTCTTTTCTTGGTGGTCTGATGCTGAAAATGAGAAGCCAGGGCTATTCCCAAGTGCTCGCAGTCTCTCCTTTCTCCTTTCAGTAAGTCTCTGGTCAATCCGGATACATAGTTGAATAAAGTCCTCCAACTGGTCAGGGGTCTCAACCCTGGCAAGCTCGTCTTTCACTGGTTCTGATAACCCTCGTCGAAATTGACTTCTCTGGGCCGCTGGATTCCAGGTGGTGTCGGCCACCCAGCGACGGAACTCCGATGTATATTCCGCAACAGAGCGACGTCCTTGGCGCAAATTATGTAATTTGGTTTCTGCTGTGGCACAGCGGTTTGGGTCATCAAAAACTTGATTCATAGCTGCGATGAAAGCTTCCAGGTCATTAAGGAGGGCATAGTCTTTTTCTACATAAGGTGAAGCCCAAGCAAGAGCTTCATCCGTCAGGAGATTTATCATGAAAAAAACTTTCTTCCTCTCACTGGTAAAGGGAGCAGGTTGCATCTGGAAGTATATGCGGCATTGATTGAGGAATCCTCGGTACTGCTTGCGATCCCCACTGAACTTTGCAGGCAGCGGCAGCCGCGCGTTTGATTCGGACCCTGAATTGCGCACGTCCAGTAGTTGTTTTTGTAGCTCAATTACTTCCTGTTGTATCGCCGTGAAATCAGTTTGTAACTTGGCATATTTTCCTTGAGAGTCAGTACAAAAACTTTGAAGCTCCGTAACTTGCCGCCTCAGGGTGTTCACAGCGGACTCCATTTTGGCGCGAGATTATTCTGTCAGGATCCCGTCTGGGTTGGAGCCGATGTTACTGCAAACACTAGGGAAGCAGAGGCAGGTAGCGTAGTCAGAAGGCAGGCCGAGGTCGGTACACAGGAAAGGCAGTGTTTGTAGCAGGGAAGCAGGCAAATAACGTAGTCAGGTGGCAGCCGGAGGTCGGTACACAGGAAAGGCAGTGTTTGTAGCAGGGAAGCAGGCAAATAACGTAGTCAGGTGGCAGCCGGAGGTCGGTACACAGGAAAGGCAGTTCGGTAGCAGAGGAGCAGGCAGATAACGTAGTCAGGTGGCAGCAGGAGGTCGGTACACAGGAGAGCAGTGTTTGTAGCAGCAGGAACAGCAGGAGAAAGAGCTTGACTAAAGGCTGGAAGCACAATAATCTCGCAATGACACACCCACAGGGCCAGGTTTATATAGGGTGTGTAATTGGCAATCAGAGGCCCAATCAAGAGAGCACTAGGTGTAGCCAATCAGGAAGAACAGTCAATGGTATCTGGGTTCAGCAAGGAACTTTGCAGCCAGCAGAATAGCTCAGATGGTAGAGCTGCTGGCCAGTGGACAAGAGGTACTGAGTTCGACTCCTGACAGGCTGTTAAGGAGCCAAGATCCATGGACCTTGCCAGCCTGATAATACCAGGCCACAGCAGTCTGCATATCTTGGCTGATTAACAAAAATAGGGGATCCCCTCGAAAAAAATTGGCGTGGGGTCCCCCTATATTTTGTTAACCAGCCAGATGAAGCAGACCGCTGAGGCCTGGATTTTCAGGCTGTTAAGGAGCCAAGATCCATGGACCTTGCCAGCCTGATAATACCAGGCCACAGCAGTCTGCATATCTTGGCTGATTAACAAAAATAGGGGATCCCCTCGAAAAAAATTGGCATGGGGTCCCCCCTATTTTTGTTAACCAGCCAGATGAAGCAGACCGCTGAGGCCTGGTTTTTCAGGCTGGTAAGGATCCAATATCCATGGACCTTGCAAGCCTGATAATACCAGGCCACAGCAGTCTGCTTAGCTTGGCTGGTTAACAAAAATAGGGGATCCCCTCGAAAAAAAAACGGCGTGGGGATCCCCCCTATTTTTGTTAACCAGCCAAGTAAAATGCAGACTGCTGCGGCCTGGTATTAAAAGACTGTCAAGGCCCATGAATTTTGGCCCTCAACAGCCTGATAATACCAGGCTACAGCAGCCCCACATTTGGCGCATCAAAAGATGTGCCAATTGTGGCACTTTACCCGGCTCTTCCCACTTGCCCTGTAGCGGTGGCAAGCGGGGTAATAAGGGGTTAATGTCACCGTTGATTGCACGGTGACAATAAGCCCGGTTAATAATGGAGAGGCGTCAATAAGACACCGATCCATTATTAATCCCAAAGTTATTAAATGTATAAAAAAAAGACAAAGCAAGAAAAAAGTATTTTAATGAAATAAAAGAGACAACACAGTTTTCATTTATTTTATTACTCTCTCATTCCTGCGACGCCATCGATCTCCTTGTAAAAAAAGAAAAAAAACAAACCAACAGTATACCACCTGTCCGACGCAGTCCATAACGACAGTCCCACGACGATCCAACTCTGCTACATCGCAATGACAGGCTGAGCCTGTCATCGCGACGCAGCACAGCTGATTACCTGCTTCCCCGGCGGTGACGTCATCGGACTGACTGCTTTACGGCCGGGATTACCCAGCAGTCACTGCAGTTATCGCGAGAAACTGCATGTGACCGCCGGGGAAAGAAGATTGCGGCCATCAAGCAGTCCAGGACGTGACCGCCGGAGATCTTCTGCCAGGTAAATGCCGCTGACTCCTGACAGACCCGACCGACGGACACTGACAGTGACAGTGACAATCCCGATTCCGGTATCCGATAAGACGAAAATATCGGAACTCGGAATCGGAATTCCGATACAGCCAATATCGGCCGATACCCGATATTTGCAGTATCGGAATGCTCAACCCTAATGTTGATGCATTTTTTCAGGCTTTGGGGTTATTGTACGATGAGCCTAATGTCACTGATCAAGCTGAAAAAGCCTTATTGGCATTAAATCAGGGGCTTTATGACGCTGAGTTATACTATCAGAGATTCCGTAGGTGGGCAGTCCTGACCAAATGGAATGACGACGCTTTGGCAGCCCTTTTCCGGAAGGGTCTGCCAGATAATGTAAAGGATGTTATGGTGGGATTCCCTGTCCCCTCTGGTCTCAATGATTCTATGTCATTAGCGATTCAAATTGACAGACGTTTGCGTGAGCGGAGAAGTATGCGTGGAATAGTGTTGCCTTGTGAACCAGCTTCTGAACCCATGCAGTGTGATAGAGTGGTGTCTGGGGCACAGCGTCATGAGTTTCAAAAGCGCAATGGGTTATATTTCTACTGTGGTGATGCCTCTCATGCTATTTCAGTCTGCCCTAAGCGGGGAAGACGTTTTGCACGCTCAGTTGTCTTGGGTAGTATTCAGACTAAGTTTTTATTAACTGTCACTCTGATGTGCTCTCTGTCCTCATTTTCTGCTCAGGCTTTCGTTGATTCTGGAGCAGCTATTAACCTGATGGATTATGATTTTGCTAAACGTTGTGGGTTTCCCTTGATACCCCTACAGAAGTCTATTCCCCTACTGGGGATCGATTCTACCCCTTTGGCTGAGAATAAACCCCAGTTTTCTACTCAGGTGATAATGAGGGTTGAACCTGATCACCAGGAGTGCTGCAAATTTTTGGTTCTGTATAATCTGCATGACATTATCGTGCTGGGTTTCCCTTGGTTACAGTCTCATAATCCTGTTTTGGATTGGAAATCTGTGTCTGTAACCAGTTGGGGCTGCCAATGTGTTAATACCAACACTCCTGTTTTTTCTGCCTTCCCCCAGGCTCAGGATGTTCCTGACTTTTTGATTGATTTTTCTGATGTGTTTAGCGAAAGTAAATCTGCATCCTTGCCTCCCCATAGGAGCTATGACTGCGCTATTGAATTAGTGCCGGGTAGTAAATTCCCTAAAGGTCGCCTTTTTAACTTGTCTGTACCTGAACATGACGCTATGCGGTTTTATATCAAGGAATCATTGGAGAAGGGTCATATCAGACCATCCTCTTCACCCTTAGGTGCCGGTTTTTCTTTGTGGCCAAAAAGGATGGTTCATTAAGGCCGTGTATTGATTATCGTCTCTTGAACAATATTACTGTGAAATATCAATATCCGTTACCCTTGATTTCTGACCTGTTTTCCAGGGTGAAAAACGCTACTTGGTTTACCAAGCTTGACCTCAGGGGGGCGTATAACCTTATTCGTATTAAGCATGGGGATGAATGGAAGACGGCATTCAATACCCCTGAAGGGCATTTTGAGTACCTAGTGATGCCCTTTGGGCTAACTAATGCTCCTTCCGTCTTCCAGTCCTTCATGAATGACATTTTCAGTGATTTTGTGGACAAATTTCTGATTGTTTATTTGGATGATATCTTGATTTTTTCTAATGACTGGGACTCTCATGTGAAACATGTTCGAACTGTGTTCCAGATTTTGAGAGAGAATGCTCTGTATGTGAAGGGATCAAAGTGTCTTTTTGGCGTACAGAGGATCTCATTTCTGGGATTCATTTTGTCCCCATCTGTTATTGAAATGGACCCGGTCAAGGTTCAGGCCATCTGTGATTGGGTCCAACCTACTTCATTAAAGGCTCTTCAGAGATTTTTGGGTTTTGCCAATTTTTATCGTAAATTTATTGGTAATTTCTCGGTTATTGTTAAACCATTAACTGATTTGACCAGAAAGGGTTCTGATGTGGTGAATTGGCCTCCTGAGGCAGTCTCTGCATTTCAGGAACTTAAGCAGAGATTCACTTCTGCTCCTGTTCTACGGCAGCCTGATGTTTCTCTGCCATTTCAGGTGGAGGTTGGATGCCTCTGAAATTGGGGCAGGTGCCGTTTTGTCCCAAAAAGATCCAGAGACCTCTAAAAGTAACCCTTGTGCCTTTTTCTCTCGAAAATTTTCTCCTACTGAACGTAATTATGACGTGGGTAATCGGGAGTTATTGGCCATGAAGTGGGCTTTTGAAGAGTGGAGACATTGGCTGGAGGGAGCCAAACATCAGGTGGTGGTCCTTACGGACCATAAGAATCTGGTCTATCTGGAATCTGCCAAGCGACTCAATCCTAGACAGGCCAGGTGGGCCTTGTTTTTACACGTTTTAATTTTGTGGTTTCCTTTCTTCCTGGCACTAAGAATGTTAAGGCGGATGCCCTCTCGAGGAGTGTCCTTGCGGACTCTCCTGAGTTATCTGATCCTTCTGTTATTTTGAAAGAGGGTGTAGTTCTTTCCGCCATCTCGCCCAATTTGAGACTTGCTCTGGAGGGGTGTCAGGGGGATAGGCCCGAGTGCTGCCCTGTTGGAAAATTGTTTGTCCCGGACCAGTGGAAGAAGAGTGTGATGTCTGAGATTCATTGTTCCGCATTGGCTGGGCATCCCGGAATTTTTGGTACCAGAGACTTGGTTAGTCGGTCCTTTTGGTGGCCTACCTTGTCTCGTGATGTCAGGGAATTTGTGCAGTCCTGCGGGACTTGCTCTCGCTCCAAGCCTTGCTCTCGCTCTAGTGGTTTGTTGATGCCATTGCCTGTGCCTAAGAGACCATGGACCCATATCTCTATGGATTTCATTTCTGACCTTCCTGTTTCTCAGAGAATGACCACCATCTGGGTTATTTGTGATAGGTTTTCCAAAATGATACATCTTGTGCCATTACCTAGTTGCCTTCCTCCTCTGAATTGGTGCCGTTGTTCCTTCAGCACGTGGTTCGTTTACACGGCATTCCTGAGAACATTGTGTCTGACAGAGGAGTACAGTTTGTTTCCAGATTTTGGAGAACTTTTTGTTCTAAACTGGGTGTTCAATTGTCTTTCTCCTCGGCATTTCATCCTCAGACCAATGGTCAAACTGAGAGAACAAACCAGACATTGGAGACTTATCTAAGATGCTTTGTGTCTGCTGATCAGGATGACTGGGTCTCTTTTTTGCCTTTGGCTGAGTTTGCTCTTAATAATAGGGCTAGCTCTGCCACTTTGATGTCTCCGTTTTTCTGTAATTCTGGGTTTCACCCTCGATTTTCTTCAGGACAGACGGAGGCTTCTGTCTGTCCAGGTGTTGACTCTGTTGTGGAGCGTATGCAACAGATTTGGGACCAGGTAGTGGAGAGGTTGTCCCTCTCTCAGGAGAAGGCCCAGCGGTTTGCTAACCGGCATAGGACTGATGGTCCTCGGTTTAAAGTGGGGGACTTGGTCTGGTTGTCCTCAAAGAATATTCCTATGAGAGTAGCATCTCCTAAATTTAAGCCTAGGTTCATTGGACCTTATAAGATCATGGAGATTATTAATCCTGTTTCTTTTCGTTTGCTTCTTCCAGGGACATTTAAGATCCATAACGTGTTCCACAAGTCCTTGTTGAAGAGGTTTGTTGAGCCAGTGGTTCCTGCTGCTGTGCCTCCTGACCCTGTTTTGGTTGAGGGCAATCTGGAGTATGTGGTTGAGAAAATATTAGATTCTCGTTTTTCTAGACGGAAACTCCAGTATTTGGTTAAATGGAGAGGTTATGGTCAGGAAGACAATTCTTGGGTGTTTGCTTCGGACATCCATGCTAGGAGACTTATCCGTGGTATCATAGAACTCATCCTGACCGACCTGGTTGCTCAAATGAGGGTTCGGTGACCCCTCCTCAAGGGGGGGGTACTGTTGTGAATGGGTTTGAGATGAGTTCTGAGCAGAGGCTTCCTCTGGTGGTTACAAGCGGTGCTGGTCTGTCCAGTGAATATTGTGAGGACTGGGAATCAGGTGTTACTGACTGGTCTTATATAAGGGAGTCACCTTCCCATCAGGGTTGCCGGTGATCAATTGTTCTGGTCTGAATCCTTCATTCCTGTTTCCCTTGTAGCCTGCTGTGTCGTGTCTGCATCTCCTGCTAACAGATAAGACATTTTCTTCTTTTTGTTTTTTGTGCTATATTTTTGCATTTTGTCCTGCACTTCTGTGGGGGCCTTCAGGGTCCCCTCCGGGGGCTTTTGCCCTCTCAGTTTAGTTCAGCCACTGATGTTTGTACTTTTGCTTTTTCCAGTTTTTTCAGTGGCTGCTGTTTTGATTTTGTTACACCAGAGAACTAATTTAGGTGGTAGAGGTCGAGTGATCTCAGGCGTTTTTGAAATTAGTAGAGTTGGTGCTTTTCAGGGTTTTCTGGGATTGCAGTAAGTACCCTTCCTATCCTTTTCTATTTAGTTAGTTTGGGCCCCAGCGTTTGCTCATACTATTTTCTTTCTGTGTCAGTATTTCATCTTGTCTAACCGCCATTACATGTTTGGGGGCTTTCTATTATCTTTGGGGTTCTGCTCCGGGGCAGATAGCTTTCCTATTTCTATCTTTAGGTGTAGTTAGTTTCTCAGGCTGTGACGAGGCGTCTAGGACCAACGTAGGAACGCTCCACGGCTGCCTCTAGTTGTGGTGGTTAGTCAGGGTACTGCAATCTCATAGATTCCAACTGCTCTGGTGTATTGCCTTTTTTACCTGCACTCCTCAGCTACCGAAACATAACAATCCCCTCCAGCCCGAGCTCCAGTAGCTCCCAGGGCCAAACAGAAGTGTTAAACTCTGGACACAGTTCACACTAAACAGGCTGCCGCTTCCATATGGTTCTTTTCAACTCCACCACACAGATTGCTCAGCTTTCCTATCTGACCCACACAGTCTCCATTCAGAGACAGACCCTGGCATGTCTCTCTCTCAAATATAGCTGGCATTTTTTCTGGTCACTCACGAGCAGCACATTCGACTTTGCTCCATCCAGAAGACTGACACACCTAGTGAACACCGCCCATTGTTCCTCGTAAAAAGCTAGGCATGTGCATCTAATTAAGCCCTGCAGAGCTAGAATTTAATCATGCCCTATCTAACTTTGCTACACACACGTGGTGTGTATATATATATATATATTTTTATATACTAGCTATGAACCCGTTCTATGCTCGGGTGGTAAGCATTTTTTATATTTTTATAGGTATATGGTCTCCCATCCTGGTATGTGCTGCCCCCTCCTATCCTGGTATGCATGGCACCCCTCATCACTATCCTGGTATGCATGGTACCCCTCATCCCTATCCTGGTATGTATGGTCCCCTCACCCCCACCCAAATCTGGTATGTATGGCACCCCATTCCTCATCCTGGTATGCATGGTCCCCTCATCCCTATCCTGGTATGCATGGTACCTGCTCATCCATATCCTGGTATTCATGGTTCCCTCACCCCCAATCCTGGTATGCATGGTCCCCTCACCCCCCAATCCTAATATGCATGGTCCCCTCCCCCCCAATCCTGGTATGCATGGTCCCCTCCTGCCCAATTCTGGTATGAATGGTGCCCTCACCCCCAATTCTGGTATGCATGGTCCCCCCTCATCCCTATCGTAGGATGTATGGTACCCTTCACCCCCCAATCCTGGTATACATGGTCCCCTAATCCCCAATCCTGGTATACATGGCACCCCTTACCTCCCAATTCTGGTATGCATGGTCCCCTCACCCCCAAATCCTGGTATGCATGGTACCCCTCTATCCTGGTGTGCATGCTAACCCTCATCCCCCAATCCTGGTATGCATGGCCCCCTCATCCCCCAATCCTGGTATGCATGATCCTCTCACCCCCATCCTGGTATGCATGGTCCCCTCACCCCCAATCCTGATATGCATGGTCCCCTCACCCCCTTATCCTGTTATGCATGGTTCTCTCACCCCCCTATCCTGGTATGCATGGCCCCCTCATCCCCCAATCCTGGTATGCATGATCCTCTCACCCCCATCCTGGTATGCATGGTCCCCTCACCCACTTCCTGATATGCATGGTCCCCTCACCCCCAATCCTGATATGCATGGTCCCCTCACCCCCTTATCCTGTTATGCATGGTTCTCTCACCCCCCTATCCTGGTATGCATGGCCCCCTCAGCCCCAATCTTGGAATGCTTGGTCTCCTCCCCCCAATCCTGGAATGCATGGTCCCATCATCCCCCAATCCTGGTATGCTTGGTCCCCTCACCCTCCAATGCTGGTATGCATGGTCCCCCCTCATCCATATCTTGGATGTATGGTACCCCCTCACCCCCCAATCATGGTATGCATGGTCCCCTCATCCCCAATCCTGGTAAATATGGCACCCCTTATCTCCCAATCCTGGTATGCATGGTCCCCTCTCCCCCAATCCTGGTATGCATGGTACCACTCACCCACTTATCCTGGTATGCATGTTACCCCTTATCCCCTATTCCTGGTATGCATGGCCCCCTCACCCCCAATACTGGTATGCATAGTTTCTCTCACCCCACATCCTGGTATGCATGGTCCCTTCACCCCCATATCCTGATATGCATGCTCTCCTCACCCCCAATACTGATATGCATGGTCCCCTCACCCCTCTATACTGTTATGCATGGTCCCCTCTCCCCCTATCCTGGTATGCATGGTTCTATCACCCCTATCCTGCCTGTATGCATGGTCCCCTCACCCCCAATCTCGGGATGCATGGTCCCCTCACCCCCCAATCCTGGTATGCATGGTCCCCTCACCCCCAATCTGAATGCATGGTCACCTCACCCCCAATTCCTGGCATGCAGTCCCCTCACCCCCCCAATCCTGGTATGCATGGTCCCTCCTGCCCAATTCTGGTATTGAATGGTCCCCTCACCCCCAATTCTGGATGCATGTCCCCCTCTACCCCCTATCTAGGATGTATGGTACCCTTCACCCCCCAATCCTGTTCATGGTCCCCTCACCCCAATCCTGGTTACATGGCCCCCTTACCCCCAATCTGTATGCATGGTCCCTCATCCCCCAATCCTGTATGCATGGTCCCCCTCTATCCTGGTGTGCATGTTACCCCTCTCCCCCAATCCTGATTGCATGGTCCCCTCACCCCCTTATCCTGTTACGCATGGTTCCTCACCCCTATCCTGGTATGCATGGCCCCTCACCCCAATCTTGGAATGCATGGTCTCCTCCCCCCAATCCTGGAATGCATGGTCCATCCCCCCCCAATCCTGGTATGCTTGGTCCCCTCAACCCCCAATGCTGGTATGCATGGTCCCCCTCATCCATATCTTGGATGTATGGTACCCCCTCACCCCCAATCATGGTATGCATGGTCCCTTCATCCCCAATCCTGGTATACATGGCCCCCTTACCTCCCAACCCTGGTATGCATGGTCCCCTCTCCCCCAATCCTGGTATG
The DNA here is from genome assembly GCA_033576555.1 of Oophaga sylvatica. NCBI lineage: Eukaryota > Metazoa > Chordata > Amphibia > Anura > Dendrobatidae > Oophaga > Oophaga sylvatica. The sequence continues at coordinate 14,847 of JARQOD010009844.1, forward strand.
CATGGTACCACTCACCCACTTATCCTGGTATGCATGTTACCCCTTATCCCCTATTCCTGGTATGCATGGCCCCCTCACCCCCAATACTGGTATGCATGGTCCTCTCACACCCACATCCTGGTATGCATGGTCCCTTCACCCCCATATCCTGATATGCATGGTCTCCTCACCCCCAATCCTGATATGAATGGTCCCCTCACCCCTCTATACTGTTATGCATGGTCCCCTCTCCCCCTATCCTGGTATGCATGGTTCATTCACCCCCCCTATCCTGGTATGCATGGTCCCCTCACCCCTCAATATCGGAATGCATGGTACCCTCACCCCCTAATCCTGGTATGCATGGTCCCCTCACCACCCAATCCTGGAATGCATGGTCACCTCACCCCCAATCTTGGCATGCATGGTCCCCTCAGCCCCTAATCCTGGTATGCATGGTCCCCTCACCCCCCAATTCTTTATGCATGGCCCCTCATCATTATAGTAGGATTATGTACCCCCTCACCCCAGTCCTGGTATGCATGGTTCCCTCATTCCCCAATCCTGTTATGCATGGTTCCCTCACCCCCAATCCTGGTATGCATGGTTCCCTCACCCCCAAATCCTGGTATGCATGGTCCCCTCACCCCCCAATTCTTTTATGCATGGCCCCTCATCATTATAGTAGGATTTATGTACCCCTCACCCCCAGTCCTGGTATGCATGGTTCCCTCATTCCCCAATCCTGTTATGCATGATCCCCTCACCCCCAATCTGGTATGCATGGTCCCCTCACACCCCAATCCTGGTATGCATGGTCCCCCCTCATCCCTATCGTAGGATTATGGTACCCCCTCAACCCCCAATCCTGGTATGCATGGTCCCCTCATCCCCAATCCTGGTTATACCTGGCACCCTCACCCCCCAATCTTGGAATGCATGGTCCACTCAACCCTCAATCCTGATACGCATGTTCCCTCACTCCCCAATCCTGATATGCATGGTCCCCCTCCCCCATCCTGATATGCATGTCCACTCATCCCCAATCCTGATATGCATGGTCCCTCACCCCCCAATTCTGATATGCATGGTCCCCTCACCCCCAATCCTGATATGCATGGTCCCCTCACCCTTCAATCCTGATATCCATGGTCCCCTCACCCCCCAATTCTGGTATGCATGGTTCCCTCACCCCAACCCTGGTATGCATGGTGCCCTCACCCCTCTATCCTGGCATGCATGGTCCCCTCACCCCTCAATCTTGGAATGCATGGTCCCCTCACCCCCAATCCTGATATGCATAGTCCTCTCACCCCCCAATCCTGGTGTGCATGGTCCCCTCACCCCCAATCCTGATGTGCATGGTCCCCTCACTCACAATACTGGTGTGCATGATCCCCTCACCCCCTATCCTGATGTGCATGGTCCCCTCACCCTCCTATCCTGATGTGCATGGTCCCCCTCACTCCCCAATCCTGATGTGCATGGTCCCCTCACCCCCCAATCCTGTGTGCATGGTCCCCTCACCCCCCAATCCTGATGTGCATGGTCCCCTCACCCCCCAATTCTGATGTGCATGTTCCTCTCACCCCCCATTCCTGATGGCATGGTCCCTTCACCCCCCAATCCTGATGTGCATGGTCCTCTCACCCACCTATCCTGATGTTTCATGGTCCTCTCACCCCCAATCCTGATGTGCATCTCCCTCTCACCCCCCTATCCTGATGTGCATGGTTCTCTCACCCCCCAATCCTGATGTGCATGGTCCCCTCACCTTCCTATCCTGATGTGCATGGTCCTCTCACCCCCCAATCCTGATGTGCATGGTCCTCTCACCCTCTATCCTGATGTGCATGGTCCCCTCACCCCCTATCCTGATGTGCATGGTCTCCTCTCCCCCCAATCCTGATGTGCATGGTCCCCTCACCCCCCAATCCTGATATAGAATCATAGAATGGTAGAGTTGGAAGGGACCTCCTGGGCCATCTGGTCCAACCCCCTGCTCAAAGCAGGATTCTCTAAATCATCCCAGACAGATGTCTGTCCAGCCTCTGTTTGAAGACTTCCATTGAAGGAGAACTTACCACCTCTCGTGGCAGCCTGTTCCACTCCTTGATCACCCTAACTGTCAAAAAGTTTTTTCTAATATCTAATCTGTGTCTCCTCCCATTCAGTTTCATCCCATTGCTTCTAGTCTTTCCTTGTGCAAATGAGAATAAAGATGATCCTTCTACAATTGACAGCCCTTGAGATATTTGTAGACAGCTATTAAGTCTCCTCTCTGTCTTCTTTTTTGCAAGCTAAACATTCCCAAATCCTGTAACCGTTCCTCATAGGACATGGTTTGCAGACCGGTCACCATTCTGGTGGCTCTCCTTTGAACTTGCTCCAGTTTGTTGATGTCTTTTTTAAATGTGGCGCCCAAAACTGGACACAGTATTCCAGATGAGGTCTGACCAAAGAGGAGTAGAGGGCAATAATGACCTCACGTGATCTAGACTGTATGCTTCTGTTGATACATTCTAGAATTGTATTTGCCTTTTTTGCTGCTGCATCACACTGTTGACTCATGTTCAGTCTGTGATCAATTAGTATACCCAAGTCTTTTTCACATGTGCTGTTACTTAGCCCTATTCCTCCCATTTTGTATATGCTTTTTTCATTTTTATTGCCCAGATATAGTACTTTGCATTTTTCCCTGTTAAAAACCATTCTGTTAGTTGCTGCCCACTGCTCCAGTTTATTTATATATTTTTGAATCCTCTCTCTCTCTTCTCTAGTATTAGCTACCCCTCCTAGCTTTGTGTCATCAGCAAATTTGATCAGTTTACTCTCAATTCCTTCATCTAAATCATTGATAAAGATGTTGAACAATACAGGGCCCAAAACAGAGCCTTGTGGTACCCCACTTGAGATATTCTTCCAACTGGATGTGCAGCCATTTACGACCACTCTTTGAGTCTGATCACTAAGCCAGTTATGAATCCACCTAACAGTTGCCTTGTCCATTCCATACTTAGTCATTTTTTCAATAAGGATTGTGTGAGATACTTTGTCATATGCTTTGCTGAAGTCAAGATATATTATATCTACAGCATTTCCCTGATCCACCCAGTCAGTGATTCTGTCATAGAAGGAAATTAAGTTAGTCTGACATGACTTATTAGTTACAAGCCCATGCTGACTCTGTTTAATCACTTCATTCTTATGCAGGTACTTACATACATGTTCTTTAATAATTTGTTCAAAGATTTTTCCTGGTATAGAAGTCAGACTCACCGGCCTGTAGTTCCCTGGGTCCACCTTCTTCCCCTTTTTGAAGATAGGAACAACATTTGCTCTTCTCCAGTCTTCTGGGACTTCTCCTGTTCTCCAAGAATTTTCAAAGATTATGGACAGTGGTTCAAGAATTTCTTCTGCTATCTCCTTCAGTATTCTGGGGTGTAATTCATCTGGACCTGGAGACTTGAATTAATTTAGGTTAGCTAAGTGTTTCCTCACTGTCTTTCTGTTTATAGATATCCTGGATTCTTCTATTCCTTTAATAGGACAGTGAAGATCAGTTGATGTTACATTTCCTTTCTGAGAGAAAACAGATGCAAAATAGGAATTTAACAGTTCAGCCTTCTCAACATCCTGTCTTACTATTTCATCATTTTCATCCTGTAAAAATCCTATAGCATCTTTGACTTTTTTTTTACTTTTGACGTATCCCCAAAATCCTTTTTTGTTGCTTTTGACATCTCTTGCAAGCCTTAATTCATTGTCAGCTTTAGATAATCTGATTTGTGCCCTGCAGGTTCTGCAGATGGCATTATATTCTTCTTTGGATATGCCTCCCTCTTTCCATTTGATAAACATTTCTTTCTTCCTTTTTAGCATGTGTTTAAGTTCTGTGTTCATCCATCCTGGTTTCTTTAAATGCTTCCCATTCTTCCCTCTTTTTGGAATTGTTAACGATTGTGCTTTGAGAATCTCATTTTTCAAGATGTCCCATCCTTCCTGGACATTTTTGTCCTTAAGGATATCCTGCCATTGGATCCCTCCAATTCTCTTTCTGAGTCCCTTAAAATCTGCCTTTCTGAAATCTAACCTTGACGTCTGAGTCTTCCCAGGTCTTCCTTCTCTTGTTATCCAAAATTCTAAAATAGCATGGTCACTACCTCCTAGGGTCCCAGCCACTCTTACATCCTCAACCATTTCCTCCCTGTTTATAAGGAATAGATCCAAGGTAGCAGATCCCCTTGTTTTCTCCTCTACCTTTTGAAAGATAAAGTTGTCAGCAAGAGAGGATAAGAATTTCCTTGACCTGTTAGTTTTGCCTGAGAGAGATTCCCAACAAATGTCTGTATAGTTGAAATCTCCCATGACCACTATGTCATATTTTTTGGAGAACTTGGCCATTTGATGCATAAAGAGTTCATCCATATCTTCAGCTTGCCTAGGCGGCCTGTAGTAAATGCCTACAATGGTGTCCTTTCCATTGCACCTAGTTCACATTAGTCTGGAAGTGCCAGTCAGGTTTTTTGTCTTTTGAATGTTAGCTTGCTGACCGAGCACTCCGCTCCCACCAGGTGGTGATTTTAATTACACCGGCTCCCTACTTTACCCATATATGCAGGCATTACTGACAGAGGCGCATATTCGCCCAGAAATTCAGATATCAGCCTAATAGAGGTATGTTCACATTAGGTTAGGGACTCAACAGAATTAGACCACCTTGACGATGGTTGTTGAGCTTTAAAATGTTTGGCCAAATGTTTATACTAAGCGTCTCAAATTTTTCCTTATATTCCAAAGCCATATTGCTATTCAAAATTTCATATATTCTATGTTGTCATGCTTTAGTATGCTTGAGTGCAGCCTTTTTTTGGATGTTTTACATGAGGGTAGCTCCCTTTGGTTTGCACCTAGTTCACATTAGTCTGGAAGTGCAAGTCAGGTTTTTTGTCTTTTGAATGTTAGCTTGCTGACCGAGCACTCCGCTCCCACCAGGTGGTGATTTTAATTACACCGGCTCCCTACTTTACCCATATATGCAGGCATTACTGACAGAGGTGCATATTCGCCCAGAAATTCAGATATCAGCCTAATAGAGGTATGTTCACATTAGGTTAGGGACTCAACAGAATTAGACCACCTTGACGATGGTTGTTGAGCTTTAAAATGTTTGGCCAAATGTTTATACTAAGCGTCTCAAATTTTTCCTATATTCCAAAGCCATATTGCTATTCAAAATTTCATATATTCTATGTTGTCATGCTTTAGTATGCTTGAGTGCAGCCTTTTTTTGGATGTTTTACATTGAGGTTAGCTCCCTTGTGTTTACACCTATTCACAATTAGTCTGGAATGCCAGTCTGGGTTTTTGTCTTTAGAAGGTGAGCTTGCTGACCGAGCACCGCGTCCACCAGTGGTGATTTTAATTACACGTCCCTACTTACCATATAAAGCAGGCATTACTGACAGAGGTGCATATTCGCCAGAAATTCAGATATGCTGCCTTAAAGAGGTATGTTCACATTAGGTTAGGGACTCAACAGAATTGAGACCACCTTGACGATGGTTGTTGAGCTTTAAAATGTTTGGCCAAATGTTTATACTAAGCGTCTCAAATTTTTCCTTATATTCCAAAGCCATATTGCTATTCAAAATTTCATATATTCTATGTTGTCATGCTTTAGTATGCTTGAGTGCAGCCTTTTTTTGGATGTTTCCATTATTCTGTCCTTGTATTCTTACCCAAACAGTTTCCACAGAACTCCCAGTCTCTGAAGCGTCAATCTCTGTGCAGTGTAGGGATCCGCTCTGGTAGGCAGGGGCCGGGCCGCAGTAATGAGGCATACACACAGGCTTTTAGTTCAAAGTTCAGTGGTTTTAATAACGGGTTCAACAAAAAGTCCAGATAACAAAATCAAAGCAGAACATAAATCACTCCAGTTTGGAGAACCACTGGTCCCAGACTCACCCTTGCTTGGGACGGGCTTAACTAAGCGGCTGCAGGACAGCAGAGACCGCCAGGTGCCATTCCGGGTGGTCTGGTACTCGCTTCCTGGTGCACACTGACACACTGTAACAAAAACAAGCTTCCAGGCTGACTCCAGCCAAACTCCTTCCTTCCACACCCACCAACTACACCAGCTCCTTGTTTTATAGGCCTAGTCCACACCCTCAGGTGAGGTACACATCGGCTGACCTGATCACGTGACTATGACCTCATCACAGGTCCTTGAGATCAGGGAAAATCCTGACCAAACTCCAGTCTGCTAGGAGAAATATATCTCCCATCCATCAAGACCCCCTTTGGTGTACCACAGCAGATATACGCTTTTCTAACATACAATGCGACACCTCCTCCTCGTTTATCAAGTCTGTTTCTTGCAAATAAGTTGTATCCTTCTAGCCTTGCATTCCAATCATGTGTATCGTCCCACCAAGTTTCAGTGATTCCAATGACATCATACTTCTTCTCCTGCGTTAGTAGTTCCAATTCTCCTTGTTTGTTGCCCATGCTTTGTGCATTTGTATAAAAACATTTTAGTTTGTGATTGGTTTCTCTTCCTCCAATATTTTTATTATTTAGATTGTTTTGTCTTCGTTCTTCCTTTCCACTTCTAATAGCCGAGTTCTCAATAGCATTTGTCAGGTGTATGGCTTTTTCTGGCGTTTTGCTTCCCTTCCCACATTGTTCTAGTTTAAAGCTCTCCTGATGAGTGTAGCAAGGCGACTTGCAAATACATGTTTTCCAGTCTTCGTAAGGTGCACCCCATCTCTAGCAAGTAGTCCATCGTATAGGTAATTCACTCCGTGATCCAGAAATCCAAATCCTTGCTGACGGCACCATCGACGTAGCCAGTTGTTCACCTGTAGAATCTTATTCCACCTCCTTGTTCCATGGCCATCCACTGGGAGGATGGATGAGAAGACCACCTGCGCACCCAGTTCTTTCACTTTCTTGCCTAAGTTTTCAAAGTCACTGCAGATGGTTTCCAGGTCACTTCTTGTGGTGTCATTTGTCCCCACATGTATTAGCAGGAATGGGTAGTCATCTTTAGGTCTGAAGAGTCCTGATAGCCTGTCAGACACATCTTTAATTTTTGCACCTGGAAGACAGCACATTTCTCTTGAGGTTATATCCGGTCTGCAGATAGCGGCCTCTGTTCCTCTCAACAGGGAATCCCCCATGACAACAACTCTCCGTTTCTTCATCACAACAGTTTTCTTTCTCCATTCGGGAGGACTCTGAGGGCTTACAAGGTTGCTCTTTGTGGGCAAAGTCTTATCCTGATGTATTTCTTCATCATTCTCCTGTGTGAGAGCCTGGTACTGGTTCCTGAGCAGTATGGGTGCTGACTGCTTCACGATCCTCCTGCTTCTCTGGGTCACATGCTTCCATTCCTCTGTTTCTTCAGGTGCTGGTCGAATTTCTTCTCTTTCTGCACCATGAAGAGATAATTCTGCTTTGTCTAAGAACTCTTCATCTTCCTTAATGATCTTCAATGTAGCTAACCTCTCTTCTAGATTTCGCAACTTTTCCTCCAACATGGACACAAGCTTGCATTTGTGGCATGTGAAATTTGGCTTTTCCACTGGTAAATCTGTGAACATGTAGCAAGAAATGCAACTCACCACATGGCTCCTAGCCTCTTCCATGCTCTTATTGTTAAAGAGATATCACAGCGGTGAAAAAAGTACCAAAATTCGCACGCCGCTAGACGCGCAGTTTACCGATGTCCTCCTTTCAGCTGCAACAGCCAAAACCCAGTGTTCTTGGAGCTCGCGGAGACTCTTCACTTATCCCAGAATGAACTGGGAATATGCAAATGATCTCCTCAGGACTCCTCCCCTGGTTTACCGATGTCCTCCTTTCAGCTGCAACAGCCAAAACCCAGTGTTCTTGGAGCTCGCGGAGACTCTTCACTTATCCCAGAATGAACTGGGAATATGTAAATGATCTCCTCAGGACTCCTCCCTGGTTTACCGATGTCCTCCTTTCAGCTGCAACAGCCAAAACCCAGTGTTCTTGGAGCTCGCGGACACTCTTCACTTATCCTAGAATGAACTGGGAATATGCAAATGATCACCTCAGGACTCCTCCCCTGGTTTACCGATGTCCTCCTTTCAGCTGCAACAGCCAAAACCCAGTGTTCTTGGAGCTCGCGGAGACTCTTCACTTATCCCAGAATGAACTGGGAATATGCAAATGATCTCCTCAGGACTCCTCCCCTGGTTTACCGATGTCCTCCTTTTTAGCTGCAACAGCCAAAACCCAGTGTTCTTGGAGCTCGCGGAGACTCTTCACTTATCCCAGAATGAGCTGGGAATATGCAAATGATCTCCTCAGGACTCCTCCCCTGGTTTACCGATGTCCTCCTTTCAGCTGCAACAGCCAAAACCCAGTGTTCTTGGAGCTCGCAGAGACTCTTCACTTATCCCAGAATGAACTGGGAATATGCAAATGATCTCCTCAGGACTCCTCCCCTGCATGGTCCTCTCACCCTCAATCCTGAAGTGCATGGTCCACTTACCACCCACCCCTGATGTGCATGGTTCTCTCACCCCAATCCTGATGTGCATGGTCCCCTCACCCCCAATCCTGATGTGCATGGTCCCCTCACCCCAATACTGGTGTGCATGGTCCCCTCACCCCCAATCCTGATGTGCATGGTCCCTTCACCCCAAATCCTGTTGTGCATGGTCCCTCACCCCCTATCCTTATCTGCATGGTCCCCTCACCCCCCCAATCCTGATGTGCATGTCCCTCACCCCCCCCAATCCTGATGTGCATGGTCCCCTCACCCCTCCAATTATGATGTGCATGGTCCCTTCACCCCCAATCCTGATGTGCATGGTTCCCTCACCCCCTATCCTGATGTGCATGTTCCTCTCACCCCCCTATCCTGATGTGCATGTTCCTCTCACCCCCAATCCTGATGTGCATGGTCATCTCACCCCCCAATCCTGATGTGCATGGTCCCCTCACCCCCCAATCCTGGTATGCATGGTCCCCTCACCCCCTATCCTGGTATGCATGGTCCCCTCACCCCCAGTCTTGGAATGCATGGTCCCCTCACCCCCCAATCCTGATATTCATGGTCCTCTCACCCCCCAATCCTGATGTGCATGGTCCCTCACTCCCCCAATCCTGATGTGCATGGTCCTCTTACCCCCAATCCTGATGTGCATGGTCCCCTCACACCCAATCCTGATGTGCATGGTCCCCTAACCCCCAATCGTGATGTGCATGGTCCCCTCACCCCCCAATCCTGAAGTGCATGGTCCCCTAACCCCCAATCGTGATGTGCATGGCCCCCTCACCCACAATCCTGATGTGCATGGTCCCCTCACCCTCTTATCTTGATGTGCATGGTCCTCTCACCCTCTCAATCCTGATGTGCATGGTCCCCTCACCCCCAATCCTGATGTGCATGTTCCCCTAACCCCCAATCCTGATGTGCATGGTCCTCTCACCCCCAATCCTGATGTGCATGGTCCCCTTACCCCAATCCTGATGTGCATGGTCCCCTTACCCCCTATCCTGATGTGCATGGTCCCCTCACCCACCCTATCCTGATGTGCATGGTCCCTTACACCCCCAATCCTGATGTGCATGGTCTCCTCACCCCCCAATCCTGATGTGCATGTTCCCCTCCCCCCAGTCCTGATGTGCATGGTCCTCTCACCCCTATCCTGATGTGCATGGTCCTCTCACCCCCCAATCCTGATGTGCATGGTCCCCTCACCCCCCTATCCTGATGTGCATGGTCCCTTCACCCCCAATCCTGATGTGCATGGTCTCCTCACCCCCCAATCCTGATGTGCATGTTCCCCTCCCCCCCAGTCCTGATGTGCATGGTCCTCTCACCCCCTATCCTGATGTGCATGGTCCTCTCACTCCCCAATCCTGATGTGCATGGTCCCTTCACCCCCCAATCCTGATGTTCATGGTCCCTCACCCCCCAATCCTGATGTGCATGGTCCTCTCACCTCCCTATCCTGATGTGCATGGTCCTCTCACCCCCCCAATCCTGATGTGCATGGTCCTCTCACCCTCTATCCTGATGTGCATGGTCCTCTCACCCCCAATCCTGATGTGCATGGTCCTCTCACCCCCTATCCTGATGTGCATGGTCCTCTCCCCCCCAATCCTGATGTGCATGGTCCCCTCACCCCCCTATCCTGATGTGCATGGTCCCTTCACCCCCCAATCCTGATGTGCATGGTCCTCTCACCCCCTATACTGATGTGCATGGTCCCCTCACCTCCCCAATCCTGATGTGCATGGTCCTCTCACCCCCCTATCCTGATGTGCATGGTCCCCTCACCCCCCCAATCCTGATGTGCATGGTCCTCTCACCCCCAATCCTGATGTGCATGGTTCCCTCACCCCCCCAATCCTGATGTGCATGGTCCCCTCACCCCCCAATCCTGATGTGCATAGACCCCTCACCCCCAATCCTTATGTGCATGGTTCCCTCACCCCCCAATCCTGATGTGCATGGTCCTCTCACCCCCAATCCTGATGTGCATGGTCCCCTCACCCCCCAATCCTGATGTGCATGGTTCCCTCACCCCCAATCTGATGTGCATGGTCCTCTCACCCCCCAATCCTGATGTGCATGGTCCCCTCACCCCCCATTCCTGATGTGCATGGTCCCCTCATCCCTCAATCCTGATGTGCATGGTCCTCTCACCCCCCTATCCTGATGTGCATGGTCCCCTCACCCCCCAATCCTGATGTGCATGTTCCCTCACCCCCTATCCTGAGATGCATGGTCCTCTCACCCCCCAATCCTGATTTGTATGGTCCTCCTCACCCCTATTAAACTGCACACATACCCAAAAAAAACAAACATTTATACTCACCTTTCTTCCTTGTGCTCCAGCGCTGTCCTGTTCTGCTGGACGCCAGGGGAGGAGAGCGGCGTCGGATTACGTGCATGCCCATACCGTGCTGTCCGGCGCCATATTGCTGAAGACACACTGTAAATGTGTCTTCAGCAAAATGGTGCAAGATATCGCTATGCGCATGCACGATTCCGACGCGCACTCCTGGTCTCCTGCCCCGGCGAGAAGAGAAGCGCCGTGGCAACGCTCCTCACGGTCTGGTAAGTATGGCACCGGAGATCGCGGTATGCATTCAGTGTCTACGCGTACCACGATCTCCGGCGCCATACACAATCCTCACCGCTGAATGCCGTCTTCTGTCTGGAGCCAGACTGCGCAGGCATGTCGCGCTTACGCAGTCTATAAAAGCCTTGGACAGAGGGACGCTTACATCATTATATTACAGATATATGTATTTTTTGGACTATAAGATGCACTTTTTACCCCAAAAAATTGTGAGAAAAATGTGGGTGCGTCTTATAGTCCGAACGCAAGCTTACCAGGGGGTTGCGGCAGTGGTGTGGCGGTGGCAAAGGTGCGGCGATGTGGAGGCGCTGTGGGCGGTATGGCGTGCACCTGAGCAGAGTCGCTTCCTCAGGTAAGGTGACGCCGCGGCACGTAGTCAATGGAGAGCAGAGCCGGATTTCTCATTGGCGGCGGCCATCTTCCTGAGGTCGCGCGTGCGCAGATTGAGTTCTCTACTTCCAGGGGCTTAAGGAAAATGGCCACGGGAGGCTGCGCATGTGCAGATAGAGATCGCGGTGGCCATTTTCCTGAAGCCGAATTCACAGATTGGGAGCTCGGCTTCAGAAAAATGGCCGCCGCAATCTCCATCTACGCATGCCTCCCACTGCCATTTTCCTGAAGCTCCGGGAAGCAGAGTACTCTATCTGCGCACGTGCGGCCTCAGGAAGATGGCTGTAAGGTTCTTTGTCTCTGTTGACATGTTCCTTGAAACTCAGTTTTCCGTCGGCCATTTTGCTTTCTGTCTTTCTGCAGCTCTTGCCCTCAGTTAATATGGAGTTTCCAGTTTTCATGTTCCTGCCTGATTCTTCCCTCTTGCTTCTTAAGCAGCCTCAGCTGAACAATCAGTGCTCCTGAATCAAGCCTCAGTCAGTCTGTGACCTGACTCCTGGAAGCCTTGGACTTGTACTCCAGCTATTCCCTACTGAGGAACCTTGGAACACTTTTGGACTCTGGAAACCTGCTGTTTGGTGAATCCATGTTTGCAGAGGAATTACGGTACAGAGAAGAGATCCTGAACCTGCTTTGGAGAGTTATTGTAGAGCTTGAAGTTACTCTGGCCTGCTGTGTCTCCTGTCGCTGTTCCTGCAAACTGTGTGAACTTTTCAGCATGCTTGTATGAAGTAATACAAGTCATTTCATTTCAACCTATGTCTCCTGTGTTTTCCTCGCACCCAAGCACAAGACGCTATAGGAACTGTACACTATACATGACAAGATTCAGGAGCCAATGTTTAGTGTCTGCTGGGTCTGGGAAAGCCGTGTCTGCTGTGACTGTGGATATCAGATGTCCGTTTAATACCTTATGTGATGACAGTGGTTGTGACTTCTCACAACCATTCCAGGTGAGCGCATTCCCTTAAAATTTTACTCTGGAGTATTACCACAGGTAAACACTATTGTTTTTTGTTTTTGTTTTTTTTTCCTTTCCTCTTCTCCTTCCAGCACCTCTGCCTTAAAAGATCTGGAAGATGGAGGCCCGCATAAAGGAACTTTGCGGAGTGACTGATACAATCCTTTCAGATGTACAGACTTTAAAAACCCGTTTTGCAAGCCTACAGGACCTCACTAATCATAATTTGCAAGTGTTTGGACAGACTACCCAGGAATTGCGAGCCAGGATTGAGGCTCTAGAGGAACGAGCCCAGGCTCCTGCCATAACCCCAAGTTCTGGGATCCCCAAATTACCTCCTTTTTGTTTTGGCGGTGAACGTGAGAAATTCAGGGGATTTATTAATCAATGCAATTTATTTTTCTCTGCACATGCTTCACAATTTCCCACTGAACGATCCAAAGTGCTTACTATAATCATGTTGCTTACCAATAAGGCTTTGATGTGGGCAAACCCTCTGATTGAGACTGAGGATGATTGTTTGAATCACCTTGATGCTTTTATTTCAGCCATGGGGCAGGTGTTTGATGACCCCAAACGAGGTGCAACAGCTGAAGCAGCCATGTTAACTTTGTGCCAAGGTAAGCGTTCAGTAGCCGAATATGCCCTGGATTTCAGGAGATGGGCTCTTGATACCACTTGGGACACTTCCGCTAAAAAATCTATTTTTCGGAAAGGGTTGTCTCCACTGATTAAGGATGAACTTGCTCGTGCCGACCCTCCCACTGCGTTAGGTGACATTATTAACTATTGTATCCGTATTGATGCTCGTCTGACTGAACGCAGACAAGAGAGATGGTTCGAAAATAATCGCACTAACCTTTTACTACCTCCCTCCTCAGCTAAGGAACCTTTGAGTAGGATCACAAGGGAACCAGAACCTGAACCCATGCAGGTGGACTCTTTACAAAGACGGGTTAGTGATGCACGCAAAGAACATCGTATAAAGGAAAATCTATGTTTCTACTGTGGTAAGTCAGGGCACTTCATTATAAACTGCCCCAGCCGTTCTCGTAAGACTACTGCAGCAGTCATTCACTGTGAGTGTTGCGAGAGGAGCTCTGTCATGTCCGAGCCTCAGGCTCCAAAGAGATCTGCTGCAAGAGATCTTGATTTCTCGGACTTAAACTCTGTTAGTTCTGGGGGCGATGACGGTATAAACGCTGCAATTTTTCAAGTTTCCTCAGTGGTGTCCCAGCTGAGTTGTAAAAGAAACAATTCTCATTGCTTCCTTTCAATCAAACTCTGGGTTGACTCAGTCTGGGTCTAGCTCTGCTATGATCGACTCAGGAGCAAGTGGAAATTTTATGGATATCTCCTTTGCTCTGAAACAGGGGATACGTTCAGTGAAGAAGGCTACTCCAGTACAGATGGAGACTGTGGATGGCTCTTACTGACTTCTGGGCCAGTGGATCAAGAAACAGAGCCTTTGAGGGTCCTTATGGGGAAAGATCATCAGGAGAAAATGTCTTTTTGCTTATCTCTTTTCCCCACTTTTTCCCCTCATTCTAGGGCTACCATGGCTGCGGCGCAGAATCCTACGATTACTGGGAGACCAAGGAATTACACTTTCCGGAGAAACGATGAGTCAGGAGTTTCAGCTTGCTCTGTTCCCAAAGGAACCATTTTCAGTCCTGAACTACCAGCTGTATACCCGGACTATGACGATTTATGTGACAAGAAGGGAACGCTGATCAGCTTCCTCCTCACCGTCCATATGATTGTCCAATTGAATTATTACCCCGGGGCCCAGATAAACCCTTTTTGGGAAGATCTACCCCCTAGCGGGGCCGAGCTAAAAGCTTTGAAGGGTTTATATAGACGAAAAAATTTTGCCCAAAGGGCTTCTACGCTCCTCTTCATCTCCCCCAGGTGACCCATCTTCTTTTGAAGAAGAAAGATGGATCTTGAGACCCTGCATAGACTATAGGGAATCAATAAGGTTACTATTAGAAACCGTTATCCATTGCCTTTAATCCCTGAGTTGTTGGAGAGAGTGCGGCAAAGCCAAAATTTTCTCTAAAACTGGATCTCCGTGGGGCCTATAACTTGGTCCGTATCAGACCTGGGGATGAATGGAAGACTGCTTTCAGGTCACGCTATGGCACTTTGAATATCTAGTTATGCCTTTTGGTCTGAGTACCGCCCAGCCACTTTCCAACACTTCGTGAATGATATCTTCAGGGGTCTCCTAGATACATTTGTGGTGAAATTTTTCTGGATGATATTCTAATTTTTCTAACTCCACAGAGAACTCATGGACATGTGAGAAGGTCTTAGAACGCCTAAGACAAAACCCTCTCTACATCAAACTTGAAAAATGTGAATTCCATAGGACCGAAATTCAATTTCTGGGGG
>JARQOD010009845.1:0-29704 GCA_033576555.1 Oophaga sylvatica
ATCATCTCCAGCTCCCCCAGAATCATCTCCACTCCCCCAGAATCATCTCCACCTCCCCAGAATCATCTCCAGCTCCCCCAGAATCATCCCCTCTCCCCAGAATCATCCCCTGCTCCCCCAGAATCATCTCCAGCTCCCCAGAATCATCTCCGTCCCCCAAATCATCCCTCCCCAGAATCATCCCAGCTCCCCCAGAATCATCTCCACTCCCCCAGAATCATCCCGCCCCCCAGAATCATCTCCAGCTCCCCAGAATCATCCCAGCTCCCCAGAATCATCTCACTCCCCAGAATCATCCCCTCCCCAGAATCATCTCAGCTCCCCAGAATTCATCTCCAGCTCCCCAGAATCATCCCCTCCCAGAATCATCTCCACTCCCCAGAATCATCCCCCCCCCAGAATCTCCCTCCCACCAGAATCATCCCCAATCATCCCCTCCAAACCCCCCCAATCCCCCATCACTCGCCCAGAACATCCCCATATCCTGCCCACATCTCATCCAATTACCCATCTCCAGCCCCAGAATCTCTCCACTCCCGAACTCCCTCCACACCGCCCAATCTCCCTCCAGACATCATCCATCCCCCCAATCATCCCCCCAACACTCCACCCCAATCATCCCCCGATCCAGTCCAATATCCCGCCCAAATATCCCCGACATCCCCCCTCCCCAGATCATCTCCACTCCCCAGAATCATCTCCACCTCCCCCAGAATCATCTCCGCTCCCCAGAATCATCCCCTGCTCCCCCAGAATCATCCCCTGCTCCCCCAGAATCATCTCCACTCCCCAGAATCATCTCCACCTCCCCAGAATCATCTCCACTCCCCAGAATCATCCCTGCTCCCCAGAATCATCTCCAGCTCCCCAGAATCATCTCCAGCTCCCCAGAATCATCCCACTCCCCCAGATCATCCCTGCTCCCAGATCATCCAGCTCCCCAGAATCATCCCAGCTCCCCAGAATCATCCCCTCTCCCCAGATATCTCCCCAGCTCCCCAGAATCATCTCCAGCTCCCCCAGAATCATCTCCGCTCCCCAGAATCATCTCCACTCCCCCAGAATCATCTCCAGCTCCCCAGAATCATCCCGCTCCCCCAGAATCATCTCCAGCTCCCCCAGAATCATCTCCACTCCCCAGATCATCTCCGCTCCCAGAATCATCTCAGCTCCCCAGAATCATCTCCAGCTCCCCCAGAATCATCTCCACTCCCCGAATCATCTCCCCTCCCCAGAATATCCCGCTCCCCGAATCCTCGCTCCCCAGAATCATCTCCAGCTCCCCAGAATCATCTCCACCTCCCCAGAATCATCCCCTGCTCCCCAGAATCATCTCTACCTCCCCAGAGTCATCTTCTGCTCCCCAGAATCATTTTCAGCTCCCCCAAAATCACCTCCAGCTCCCCCAGAATCATCTCCACCTCCCCCAGAATCATCTCCACCTCCCCCTGAATCATCCCCTGCTCCCCCAGAATCATCTCCAGCTCCACAGAATCATCTCCAGCTCCCCCAGAATCATCTCCAGCTCCCCAGAATCATCTCCAGCTCCCCCAGAATCATCCCCTGCTCCCCAGAATCATCTCCAGCTCCCCCAGAATTATCCCCTGCTCCCCCAGAATCATACCCTGCTCCCCCAGAATCATCTCCAGCTCCCCCAGAATCATCCCCTGCTCCCCCAGAATCATCTCCAGCTCCCCCAGATTCATCTTCACCTCCCCCAGAATCATCTCCACCTCCCCCAGAATCATCCCCTGCTCCCCCAGAATCATCTCCAGCTCCCCAGAATCATCTTCAGCTCCCCAGAATCATCTCCACCTCCCCAGAATCATCCCCTGCTCCCCAGAATCATCTCCAGCTCCCCCAGAATCATCTCCAGCTCCCCAGAATCATCTCCAGCTACCCAGAATCATCTCCAGCTCCCCAAGAATCATCCCCTGTGTGATGAACGGCACACGGTCTGCCACACGGTAGCCCGGGGTATCACGGCTTGTGATCCCACCGTTGCCACAAATGTGACGAAAACGCGGTACACACACGACGGCTGCTGCCGTCCGACGGAATAATCTGCAGGGATTTATAATTATCCCACTTCCCCTTAGTAACTTGCAGCTCTCTGGCGTCCCCTTACCCTCAGGTCAGTCAGGGAACTGCACCTAGGATAATTAGTCGCCAGATGGGCCGCTTGGATGTGTGCTGGCTATTGGGCACGCCGCAGTGAGGGAATTATAACTACTCCGGGCCGCAGCCAGGCAATACACTTATAAAACCCGCTCCGTCACTGCCAACGCCACCCCCACAGTTCAACACTTTACACCCCTTCTTTTTAGCTGCCACCAGCTACGATTTACTTAATGAACAATTTATCAAGAGGGTCCGTAGCAACCCCAAATCAGTAGCGTAGTACTTCAGGCACGTGCAAATTCGTTTATAGAGCAGGAGAAACAAACTAATAATTTTATAGGTTTATTCCTAAAATTGCAGGCAGTGTTTATACAGTTTAAAAAGATGTAACAAGCTGAGACAATACCAGTATGTACAATACAGTTAAAACAAAACAGGGTTAAAGGTGAAAAACACTTACATAGCTCTCAGAACATGGCAAGACAGGCTGGGGGGAGGAGCCACACGTCATAGTTCATTTGCAGATCTGTTAGTCTCGTCATTACAGCCTGGAATGACCAGGGGGCTAGCTGCAAGACTTATACATGTGGGCTGGTGACCTCACAAAAGGGGATGGTTTTCTGGCTACCTCCCAGGGATAGAAGTTATGGTTTGAAGCTCTGGAAAGTCATAAGGACCATAACTCAGCGGGGAACTCTAGCAGAATAATGGCAGACCTATCAGTGATCTTATTCTGAAATGACTGTTCGAATGAGCCCAAACTTGGGTGAGATAGTACATGGTGCACCAGAGATTTCCATTTCTCGGGTTCTGTTGGGGTTACGGGTTCACCAGTACCACGGGAACGACGCCTGATGGATGCATGATTCAAAAACGTAGCTTTAGTATCTCTAACGTAAGCTCACACCGTGTTATGACCAAAAGAATGAATTCTCATAATGGCTATGGGATCATCCTGCGGGGTTTTGGAGGCAAAGGAATTCCTGAGGTGGGGGTTAAAAGATAGAGTGAGCTGTACGTTCAAACAGTGACTTGCAGCGAGGCTGCAGGCACAAGGGTGAAGAGGGGGGTGGCTTTGCTCTGTGCTGGCAAAATGATGGGGGTCGTAGTTCTATGTGGAAAGTTCTAGAACAGCACAAGAAATGGAGCTTCCAGTCCAGGGGATCATCACACCCTACTCCCCAGAATCATCTCCAGCTCCCCAGAATCATCTCCAGCTCCCCCAGAATCATCTCCAGCTCTCCCAGAATCATCCCCTGCTCCCCAGAATCAACTCCAGCTCCCCCAGAATCATCCCCAGCTCCCCAGAATCATCCCCTGCTCCTCCAGAATCATCTCCACCTCCCCAGAATCATCCCCTGCTCCCCCAGAATCATCTCCAGCTCCCCAGAATCATCTCTAGCTCCCCCAGAATCATCAGCTCCCCAGAATCATCTCCAGCTCCCCAGAATCATCTCCAGCTCCCCAGAATCATCTCCACCTCCCCAGAATCATCTCCAGCTCCCCCAGAATCATCTCCAGCTCCCCAGAATCATCTCCAGCTCCCTGTTATGAATGTTTTAGAAATGAATTCTGAGCAGAAGCTCCCTCTGGTGGTTACAAACAGTACTAAACCATTCAATGAGGATTGGCAATCAGGAATCACAGACTGGCTGGATATAAGGGAGGTTTCCCCCCATCATGGTTGCCGGTGATCAATTGTTCTTGTCTCAACGTTGTTTCCTGGTTCACTTGGAAGCTTGCTGAGTCTTGCCTCTTCTCCTGCTCTCAGATAAGATATTTTCTGTTTTTTGTTTTTGTGCTTGCCATTTGCTTAATTCTCTGCATTTCTGTGAGGTTGGCCAGGTTCCCCTCCCCTGGGGGCTTGGGCTCCTCTCGGTTCCTCTGGAGCCACTGTTGTTTGTTCATTTGCCTTTTCCAGCTTTTTCAGTGGCTGCGGCTGAGTTTTGTTACACCAGAGAACTAATTTAGGTGGTGTTATGATCTGCTACAAGCACTAAGGAAAGGTGGGAATTCTGTCCCTACAATAGGACTGAGCTGGATCCCTACGATGTAACGGGGAACCTGATCCTGCGACCAGACCCGCTAAAGTCCTCAGCTAGTCTGAACGAAGACCTATAGTTACGAGGAAGGAATCCCTACAAGATCTAGGGACTGGGTGAAAAGGTGGACACCTCCTAACAGAAAGTGTAGCAGGGAATATAAAACAGAAAACAAATACTAAGAGATCCTAAGATCAAGCAAAACTGACAGAGTAAGGCACCTAAGCACCCGGCTAGCTTAAGAGCAGATAATACAATGAAGTCCAGCAAAGCCAGAAGGGCGGAGCCAGACTAAATAGGGTAAAAAGGTCATGTGACCAGCAAACTGAAACAAAATCTAACAAGAGGGTTCTAACAGTACCCTCCCTTCAAAGAGGATCCTCCGGATCCCCTAGGACTTAGGCTTATCCGGAAACCTCTTGTGAAACGCTCTAACAAGTCTAGACGCAGAAACATCATCCGCCCTCACCCATGAGTTATCCTCGGGTCCATAACCCTTCCAAGCGACGAGGTACTGCAAACTCCCTCTATACCGTCTAGAATTTAGGATGCGGGAAATCTCATATTGCCCGTCCTCCACCACCAGGGGAACAGTAGCCGAGACGTCTCCATCTGAGACCTCAGCTTTTTTCAAGAGAGAAACATGAAACACCGGATTAATCTTCCAGGAGGTAGGAAGCTCCAACTTAACAGCAGATTGGTTAATAACCTGAAGCACCTTAAAGGGCCCTACAAACTTGGGACCCAATTTCTTAGACGGAATCCTCAAGCGCAGATTCTTAGAGGACAACCAAACCATGTCACCAATAGCAAACAAAACCTCGTGTCGTTTTCTATCAAAATACACTTTGGATCTTTTGTTAGCCTCCTGAAGATTACCACGCACATTAGTCCAAACTCTCTCCAAAACAGCAGAAAAATTCTCCTCTTCAGGTACAGCCGATCCCAACTTGGAAAATGACCCAAAAGACGGATGTCTCCCAGTACAACAAAAAAAAGGCGAACAACCAGCAGAAGCGGATGTATGATTGTTAAGAGAAAACTCAGCAAGTGGCAGAAACTCAGACCACCCCTCTTGATTATCAGTCACAAAACAACGCAAGAACTGCTCAACATCCTGGTTTTTCATTTCTGTCTGGCCATTAGACTCAGGATGATATCCGGAAGAAAATGACAAATGAACTCCCAACCTGTCACAAAAAGCGCGCCAAAAACGAGCCACAAACTGAGGTCCCCTATCGAAACAATATCAGTAGGAACGCCATGTAGTTTGACTATTTCCTTGACAAAGGCCTTAGCGAGAGTCTTAGCGCAGGGCAGTTTGATGAAAGGAACCAAGTGACACATCTTGCTAAAACGGTCCACGACCACCCAGATGACAGTGAAACCCTCAGAGGGGGGAAGGTCAGTAATAAAGTCCATAGCCAAATGTGTCCAAGGTGCACTAGGGACCTCCAGAGGGCAAAGCAACCCCGCAGCAGGAGTATGAGAAGACTTAGATCTAGCACACACAGTGCATTGACGCACCCACTTAATGACTTCCTTCTGCCATCCTGGCCACCAAAAACTGCGACCCACAAGTCTCTTGGTCTCAGAGATTCCAGGATGACCTGCCAACCGAGAGTCATGACATTCAACAAACAAATCTTTCCTCAGGGTACCAGGCACAAACAACCTCCCATGCGGCGTGTTAGATGGGGCATTCTCCTGTGCTTTAAGAATCTCATCTTCCAACACGGAGTCCAAAACAGCAATAACAACCCCCTCTTGCAAGATGTTCTCCTCCTCCTCCTCAGTACCCACCATAGGAGAAAAGCTGCGAGACAAAGCATCAGCTTTAACATTTTTAGTACCTGGGATGTAAGTAACGGTAAAATTAAACCGTGAGAAAAACAGTGCCCACCTAGCCTGACGGCATTCAAGCGTTTGGCAGCATCAAGGTAGATCAGATTTTTATGATCGGTGAAGACTTGAATAGGAAATTCCGCTCCCTCCAAAAAATGACGCCAGTGTTCAAATGCGAGTTTAATTGCCAACAATTCCCGATTACCGATATCATAATTTAGTTCAGACTCAGAAAATTTCTTTGAAAAAAAAGCACAGGGATGTACTCCATCCGTCTTTCCTGAGACAACACCGCGCCGACCCCCACAGAAGAAGCATCAACCTCAACCAAAAATGGTTTAGTCACATCAGGCTGCGTAAGGATGGGAGCAGAGCTGAACCTCTTCCTTTAGCAACACAAAAGCCTCAATGGCCTCAGTAGTCCACTGAACCGCATCAGCACCTTTCCTGGTGAGATCGGTCAGAGGTTTGGCAATCACAGAAAGATTTTTTATGAATTTTCTATAATAATTGGTGAACCCCAAAAACCTTTGTATTGATTTCACACCAATAGGTCTAGGCCAATCCTGGACAGCTTGCACTTTCACTGGGTCCATCTCAAAACCTTCACTGGAGACAATGTAGCCCAAAAAACTAAGTCTCTGTACAGCAAACTCACATTTTTCTAGTTTGGCAAAAAGTGAATTATCACTCAGTAACTGTAATACTTCACGCACACTCCTCCAATGAGACTCCAAATCTGATGAATAAATCAAAATGTCATCCAAATACACAACCACATTTCTGCCGATCAAAGGTCTAAGGATGTCATTAATAAGATTCTGAAAAAATGCCGGAGCACTGGAAAGTCCAAAGGGCATGACCAGATTCTCAAAATGACCCAGTAGAGTGTTAAACGCAGTCTTCCATTCATCCCCCTCCTTCATGCGCAACAAATTGTATGCCCCTCGAAGATCAATTTTCGAGAACCACTTGGCCCCACTAACTGATTAAACAAATCAGGAATCAATGGCAGTGGGTAAGGATTGCGTACAGTAATCTTATTAATCTCACGAAAGTCTAGACAAGGCCGTAAACCGCCGTCCTTTTTTTTAACAAAAAAAAATCCAACCGCCACAGGAGATTTGGAAGGCCTAATGTGACCGGTGGCCAAGCTTGTCTGTATGTATTCCTCCAAAGCCTTTCTCTCAGGAATAGTCAAATTAAATAAACGACTTTTAGGAAGAGTTGCTCCAGGGACAAATTCAATTGCACAATCATAATCTCTATGAGGAGGCAATACCTGCGATTCCTTATCAGAAAAACTTTCCAAAAATCCTGAATAGGTGTAGCGCCCGCGTCCCTGCCTGCTGCCAGACAGGGACGTCGCTCTCCTCACCTGCGCTCAGCGTCCTCAGTGCTCCCAGCCTCCTCTGCGCCTCTGGCATCCTCGGCGTCCTCCTTCCGCCCTGCTGGTCCCGCGCGCTCCTTCCCTGCTGCTGGCCTTAGGGCGCGCGCCCGCACCCTCCCCCGCTCTTAAAGGAGCCGCGCGCATTTTCCAAATTAGTCTCCAGCCAATGCTGGTGGACTCCACCCTATATTAAGGGCTTCCTCCTTAATGGAGGTGCCCGGGCAATGTTGTTTCTGTGCAGTCTAACTCTGCTTCAGCCATCAGCTCCTGTTTCCAGTTGCCTGCCTGTTACCTGTCTGTTTGCCTGTCGGCCATTTGACTGCAGCTCTATCCAGAGGTTTGGACATCTTCAGCAGAGATCCCCGGCTGTTGCCTGCTCACCTGGGAGCGATCATCTGCCATCCGACTGCAGCTCTATCCAGAGGTTCGGACATCATCTGCGGAGATCCCGGCTATTGCTGAGACTCTTGCCTGCTCACCTGGGAGCGATCATCTGCCATCCGACTGCAGCTCTATCTAGAGGTTCGGACATCATCAGCAGAGATCCCCGGCTGTTCCAGAGACTCTTGCCTGCTCACCTGGGAGCGATCATCTGCCATCCGACTGCAGCCTACCAGGAGGCTCCACCAGCTCAGGTCGTATATGCCTGTTTGTCTAGAGACTGCCTTGGTCACTTACCGTGACAAACCTGCCTGTCCAGAGACTACCCTGGTCACTTGCCGTGACAACCTGCCTGTCCAGAGACTGCCCTGGTCACTTGCCGTGACAACCTGCCTGTCCAGAGACTGCCCTGGTCACTTGCCGTGACAAACCTGCCTGCCCAGAGACTGCCCTGGTCACTAGCCGTGACAACCTGCCTGTCCAGAGACTGCCCTGGTCACTTGCCGTGACAACCTGCCTGTCCAGAGACTGCCCTGGTCACTTGCCGTGACAACCTGCCTGTCCAGAGACTGCCCTGGTCACTTGCTGTGACAACCTGCCTGCCCAGAGACTGCCCAGGTCACTTGCCGTGACAACCTGCCTGTCCAGAGACTTCCTTGGTCACTTATTGTGACAACCTGCCTGTCCAGAGACTGCCTGGCTAATTGCCGTGATTTCCTGTCCTATTCCCGGATGCCACCCACTCTCTTGCAAGTAAATTGTCTTGTATAATAAAGCTTAGTGGTTCCACCAACCAGACCCGTTTCCGTCAGTGGTTCCACCTACCAGACCCGTTACAGTTTGCTCGGGCCATGGAACCCGGTGGCACCCAAACCCCTTCACTTCCGGAACTGTGTCATGAGCTGTCTCGCCAGAGGTCTCAACAGGAGGCTATCCTGGGTCACCTGCGGAACGTCAATTCCCGCTTGAACACTCTGAATCCATCACCAGCAACCACCGCTGGAGCCATGACTCATAATCCGGCAGCCCGCTGACTCCCAATTCCGTGGTTTCCATTCCCGGTCCCGACTTTCAGCTCCTCCTAGGTATGGAGGCGACCCTGTTATGGCTCGGGGTTTCATTAACCAGTGCACCCTGCATTTCGAAATCCTGGCACACCAGTTTAATTCTGACCGGGCCAAAATTGCCTTCATCATGTCCCATCTCACCGGAGAGGCTCTGGCCTGGCTTAATCCTCTCTGGGAGAGAGAAGATCCTCTGGTGTCAGACCTGCCTGCTTTTCTCTCGGCCTTCCGGAGGGTATTCGACGAACCTGGACGGAAGACCTCCTCTGCATCATCTCTGTTGCGTCTCCGTCAGGGAAGTCTCACCGTTGGTCAATATGCCATACGGTTCCGTACTCTAGCCTCAGAACTGGCTTGGGACAATGAAGCTCTAATTTCGGTCTTCTGGGAGGGTCTGTCCGGCCGTATTAAAGACAAACTTGCCGGTCGGGACATTCCAACCTCGCTTGATGATTTAATAAATCTTGCCAATCGGATTGATCTACGGTTCCAGGAACGAGCCAAAGAGGTCACTCGTGAAAAAGACTTTCCTCATTTAACCCCTTCCGTTTCTCCCCAGGTGCACACTGCTGAGCCTATGGAGGTCGACCAGACCAAGATGGTCAAAGCCCGTCAGGACTCACGCCGTGCCGAGAAAAGTTGCTTCTACTGCGGCAGTAAGGAGCACTGGATCCGAACCTGTCCGGAGAAGTCGGGAAACGCCTGTGTCTAGGTTCGCTCGGAGAGGTCAATCTAGACAAAAATAAATCCTCTTCATCCCTGCTGCTCTCGGTCTCAATTCTTCTCGGTAAGAACCGTTACTTCGAGATGGCCCAACTTGATTCTGGAGCAGCTGGGAATCTCGTGTCACAGGCTCTAGTAGAGAAGTATCGCATTCCCACCAAACCTCTTGTTGAACCAGTATCTGTTGCTGCTGTGGATGGGGGTCTCCTACCTCGTCCCATCCGACTTATCACCGAAGCCATAACCCTGCAGGTGGGAATGTTGCATTCTGAGAGCATCTCATTTCATGTTCTGCTTGGACTCTCTCATGCTTTCTTACTAGGTCTGCCTTGGCTCCAAAAGCATGCACCTGTGCTTGACTGGCAGAATGGAGAGATTCTTCGCTGGGGACAGGACTGTCATCAAACATGTCTGGTGCCTGTTCATCCCGTCTGTCCTTCTCCTACTCCTGCTAATCTACCAGGACTCCCGATTCCATATTGGTCATTTGCTGATGTCTTCAATAAAAAGGAAGCAGAGACATTACCCCGCATAGACCATATGATTGCCCGATCGACCTGCTACCCGGTACCACGCCTCCCCGTGGGCGTATTTACCCGTTGTCCGCTGCTGAGACCAGGTCGATGTCCGAATATATCGAGGAGAACTTAGCAAAAGGATTCATCCGGAAATCTACCTCCCCAGCGGGAGCAGGTTTCTTCTTCGTAAAAAAGAAGGACGGATCTCTCCGTCCCTGTATTGACTACAGAGGCCTAAATTTGATCACGGTGAAGAATAAGTACCCTCTTCCGCTCATTCCAGAATTGTTTGATCGTCTTAGAGGGGCTAGAGTCTTCACCAAACTAGATCTTCGTGGAGCATACAACCTGGTTCGTATCCGTCGAGGAGATGAATGGAAGACGGCATTCAACACCCGGGACGGCCACTACGAGTACTTGGTGATGCCCTTTGGTCTCTGTAATGCTCCAGCAGTCTTTCAGGAGTTGGTCAATGACATCTTCCGGGATCTCCTCTACTCCTGCGTTGTGGTGTACCTTGACGACATCTTGGTCTTCTCTCCGGATCTTCAGTCTCACCGGAGGGATGTTCGTCAGGTTCTGCTCAGGCTCAGGCAGAATCACCTCTTCGCCAAATATGAGAAGTGCCTCTTTGAGCAGACATCGCTTCCGTTTCTGGGCTACATCATTTCTCAGACAGGCCTACGAATGGATCCGGAGAAATTGTCTGCCATCGAGAAGTGGCCCCGACCGGAGGGGTTGAAGGCCATTCAGCGGTTCCTGGGATTTGCCAACTATTACCGTCTCTTCATACCGCACTTCTCTTCCAGGACTGCGCCAATCTCCGCGCTCACCCGCAAGGATGCTAACCCCAAACAGTGGACGCCCGAAGCAGAGGAGGCCTTCCTTTCTCTAAAACAGGCCTTCTCTTCCGCTCCAGTGCTGCATCGCCCGGATGGCAACAAGCAGTTCTTCCTGGAGGTGGACGCTTCCTCTGCTGGAGCCGGAGCGGTACTTACCCAAAAGCTTCATCTGGGAGGATGGTATCCTGCGGTTTCTTCTCCAAACTCTTCTCCTCCTCCGAGCGCAACTACTCCATAGGAGACTGAGAGTTATTGGCCATCAAGTTGGCATTGGAGGAGTGGCGTTACCTACTCGAAGGGGCTCTTCATCCGGTAATCATTTACACAGACCACAAGAATCTGGCATACCTCCAGCATGCTCAGAGACTTAACCCTCGCCAAGCCCGGTGGTCCTTGTTTTTTGCCCGCTTCGATTTTCTTTTGCATTTTCGCCCAGCTGACAAAAACATCAAGGCGGATGCCTTGTCTCGGTCTTTTCTGGTGTCGGATCTCGAGGAGGAACCTAAGCATATCATCGATCCCGCCAGAGTGATGCAGGTGGCTCCCGTGAGTTTAAATCGTCTCCCTCCTGGTAAGACGTTCGTATCAGAAACTGATCGGAAGAGAATCCTACATTGGGGTCATTCATCTAAACTCGCTGGCCACGCTGGTCAAAAAAAGACCCTCCAACTCATTACCCGGCATTATTGGTGGCCTACCCTGCACAAAGACGTAATAGACTTTGTTTCTGCCTGTGTTTCCTGTGCCCGCAACAAAGTTCCGAGACACCTGCCTGCCGGCCGTCTTCTTCCGCTTCCTGTACCCGCTGCTCCCTGGCAACATATAGCCATGGACTTCATTACTGATCTTCCCGTCTCTGCTGGTTGTACAGTCATTTGGGTGGTCGCTGACCGCTTTTCCAAGATGGCTCACTTCATTCCTCTGCCAGGTCTTCCGTCTGCATCCGAGTTGGCTAAAGACTTTATCCGCCACATCTTCCGTCTTCATGGTCTGCCTCGTCACATTGTGTCGGATCGTGGGGTTCAGTTCACCTCACGTTTCTGGAGAGCCACTTGTAAGTTGCTAGACGTCACCCTGGATTTTTCCTCCGCTTACCACCCACAGTCCAATGGACAAGTTGAACGAATAAATCAGAATTTGACCAGTTATCTTCGACACTTCGTTAATGCCCACCATTCTGACTGGGTGGAGCTCCTGCCTTGGGCCGAATTCTCCTACAATAATCATGAGAGCGAATCTTCCACCAAGTCTCCGTTTTTTGTAGTCTTCGGTCAACACCCTCGGATCCCTGTCCCTGTTTCCATCTCTGTGGACAATCCAGCTGCGGAATCTCTGGTTAGAGAATTCTCCTCCATCTGGGAGAGTACCCGGTCCGCACTCATTCAGTCATCCGAGCGCATGAAAAGACATGCTGACAAAAAACGTCTGGATCCTCCTCAATTCCGTCCTGGGGACAAAGTCTGGCTTTCGTCCAAATATGTTCGACTCAAAATTCCGTCCTACAAGTTAGGTCCTCGGTTCATCGGTCCTTTTGAGATCATCAGTCAGATCAACCCGGTGTCCTATAAATTGAAACTCCCGGTCAATTTGCGAATTCCTAATTCTTTTCATGTATCTCTCCTCAAACCTGTGGTTCTTAACTCTTTTTTTAAGTCTACAGGTACACCTCCTGCTCCAGTGGCTGGTGATGATGAATTTGAGGTAGAGAACATTCTGGCCACAAAAAGGGTAGGAAAAAAGACTTATTTTTTGGTGGATTGGAAGGGGTTTGGTCCTGAGGAGAGAACCTGGGAACCTCGGGAGAACATCCATGCCCCTCTCATCCTAGCTAAATTTTTTTCTGGCCTAAAAAGGGGGGGGGCCTAGAGGGGGGGGTACTGTAGCGCCCGCGTCCCTGCCTGCTGCCAGACAGGGACGTCGCTCTCCTCACCTGCGCTCAGCGTCCTCAGTGCTCCCAGCCTCCTCTGCGCCTCTGGCATCCTCGGCGTCCTCCTTCCGCCCTGCTGGTCCCGCGCGCTCCTTCCCTGCTGCTGGCCTTAGGGCGCGCGCCCGCACCCTCCCCCGCTCTTAAAGGAGCCGCGCGCATTTTCCAAATTAGTCTCCAGCCAATGCTGGTGGACTCCACCCTATATTAAGGGCTTCCTCCTTAATGGAGGTGCCCGAGCAATGTTGTTTCTGTGCAGTCTAACTCTGCTTCAGCCATCAGCTCCTGTTTCCAGTTGCCTGCCTGTTACCTGTCTTTTGCCTGTCGGCCATTTGACTGCAGCTCTATCCAGAGGTTCGGACATCTTCAGCAGAGATCCCGGCTGTTGCCTGCTCACCTGGGAGCGATCATCTGCCATCCGACTGCAGCTCTATCCAGAGGTTCGGACATCATCTGCGGAGATCCCCGGCTATTGCTGAGACTCTTGCCTGCTCACCTGGGAGCGATCATCTGCCATCCGACTGCAGCTCTATCTAGAGGTTCGGACATCATCAGCAGAGATCCCCGGCTGTTCCAGAGACTCTTGCCTGCTCACCTGGGAGCGATCATCTGCCATCCGACTGCAGCCTACCAGGAGGCTCCACCAGCTCAGGTCGTATATGCCTGTTTGTCTAGAGACTGCCTTGGTCACTTACCGTGACAAACCTGCCTGTCCAGAGACTACCCTGGTCACTTGTCGTGACAAACCTGCCTGCCCAGAGACTGCCCTGGTCACTTGCCGTGACAACCTGCCTGTCCAGAGACTGCCCTGGTCACTTGCCGTGACAACCTGCCTGTCCAGAGACTGCCCTGGTCACTTGCCGTGACAAACCTGCCTGCCCAGAGACTGCCCTGTTCACTAGCCGTGACAACCTGCCTGTCCAGAGACTGCCCTGGTCACTTGCCGTGACAACCTGCCTGTCCAGAGACTGCCCTGGTCACTTGCCGTGACAACCTGCCTGTCCAGAGACTGCCCTGGTCACTTGCTGTGACAACCTGCCTGCCCAGAGACTGCCCAGGTCACTTGCCGTGACAACCTGCCTGTCCAGAGACTTCCTTGGTCACTTATTGTGACAACCTGCCTGTCCAGAGACTGCCTGGCTAATTGCCGTGATTCCCTGTCCTATTCCCGGATGCCACCCACTCTCTTGCAAGTAAATTGTCTTGTATAATAAAGCTTAGTGGTTCCACCAACCAGACCCGTTTCCGTCAGTGGTTCCACCTACCAGACCCGTTACAATAGGTACAGGTAACTCCCCCTTAACTACAGCAGCAATACGCCCGTTACAACACTTGTCATAACAATTGGGACTCCAGGACTTAACTTCATTGGTAGACCAATCCAGTACTGGATTGTGCAATTTTAACCAGGGTAACCCCAAAATCACCGGTGAGGGCAAATTATTCAAAACTACCAAATCCAAATTCTCTTGATGAACACCATTAATAGTAAGAGGAAATTCACAGATATGGTGAGTAACATTTTTCAAGGGAGAACCATCCACAGACACCACATTAATAGCGGAAGACAGAAGTTTGGGTTTTAATTTTAGTTTTTCCAAAAATTTCCCATCAATCACATTGAGAGTTGAACCACAACCCACAAATACCCGAAACTCCATTAATTCCTCCTCAACAGCAGTGGTAGCAGAAAGAAAGACACCTTTATTGTTTAAACAAGCTATGCGGGCAAAACTGACCTCATTTTTTTTTCTCTCTTTATTCATTCGAAGCGCACAGTTCTTAATGAAATGCTCAGATTTACCACAATAGAAACACAAACCTTGAGCAAATCTGCGTTCTTTTTCTCGAGAGTGAGGTGCCATTGCTCCAATTTCCATCGGCTCTGCAATGTCAGTACATTCCTTCTCCAAACTTGGAGCTGACAAGGCAGATTTACTCTCATTAACCCTTGCACGCAGTCTCCTATCCACCCGTATGGCTAATTGCATAGCCTCTTGCAAGTTACCAGGTATGGGATAAGCAATCAGCAAATCTTTAACCCTCTCACTTAACCCTGCAAGAAATAAACTTTTCAAAGCTGAATCGTTCCAGCCCACCTGAGTGGACCACCTTCGGAAGTGAGTACAATATTTTTCCACATTACCTGATCCCTGTCTCAAACGTCTCAATTCTGTCTCAGCTGATGAAACACGATCCGGATCGTCATACAATAACCCCAAAGCAGAAAAAAAACTATCCACTGATCTAAAGCATGGATCACTAGACTGCAGAGAAAAGGCCCAGTCCTGAGGTTTTTGCGCAAAAGTGACATTATGAACCCTATGCGCTGTGATTCATCACCAGAGGATCTGGGTCTCAAACGGAAATACAACAAGCAAGCATTTTTAAAAGAAAAAAAATCTTGTTGTTCACCAAAAAATAAATCAGGCAAACGTACCTTTGGCTCCACGAAATGTGCTCCAGAACAACTACTCACGTGTTGCTTTATCTCAGCCACCTCCAGAGAAAGTCTCTGCAGGCGTTGAACCAAATCCTGAACCGAAACCATGATGAAACAGAAAATCTTTCCTTAGAGATTTTTTTTTTTTCTTTGGGCTGGACTTACTGTTATGATCTGCTACAAGCACTAAGGAAAGGTGGGAATTCTGTCCCTACAATAGGACTGAGCTGGATCCCTACGATGTAACGGGGAACCTGATCCTGCGACCAGACCCGCTAAAATCCTCAGCTAGTCTGAACGAAGACCTATAGTTACGAGGAAGGAATCCCTACAAGATCTAGGGACTGGGTGAAAAGGTGGACACCTCCTAACAGAAAGTGTAGCAGGGAATATAAAACAGAAAACAAATACTAAGAGATCCTAAGATCAAGCAAAACTGACAGAGTAAGGCACCTAAGCACCCGGCTAGCTTAAGAGTAGATAATACAATGAAGTCCAGCAAAGCCAGAAGGGCGGAGCCAGACTAAATAGGGTAAAAAGGTCATGTGACCAGCAAACTGAAACAAAATCTAACAAGAGGGTTCTAACAGGTGGTAGAGGTCGTGTGATCTCAGGTGTTTTTGCAATTAGTAGCGTTGGCTTTTTTTAGGGTTTTTTGGATTGCAGTAAGTATCCTTCCTATCCTTTCTGTCTAGGCAGATTGGGCCCCAGCGTTTGCTCATACTATTTTCTGTCTGTGTCTGTATTTCCTCTTGTCTAACCGCCATTACATGTTTGGGGGCTTCCTATGTTCTTTGGGGATCTGCTCTGGGGCAGATAGCTTTCCTCTTTCTATCTTTAGGTGTAGTTAACCTCTCAGGCTGTGACGAGGCGTCTAGGACCAACGTAGGAACGCTCCACGGCTGCCTTTAGTTGTGGTTAGTCAGGTGTGAGGCAGTGACCGGGATCGTTTACAAGGGACGTTATATTTACCCCAGAATGTGTACAGAGACCTATTAAAGCCATTGGAGTGCATTGCAGTCACACACACAGCTGCGGCTGCAATGCAGGAATGAAGGTGAGCAATGACCTAGTCAGACTACCTGGCTAAGGCAGATTAAGTAAAATCCGGCAGGGCCTTCATTTCTTGGAGGAAGTCACAGGAGGCAGTGGGGCGGCCTCCTCCCTCCAACCCGGGTTTTCCAGTGGCTTTTGCCACAGGTCTTTAAAACTCCTGCACTAAGGATTAGTGTTGTTCTATGTATGGACCCTGCTAGGAGCATAGCAGGAAAGCTCCACAGGATTGCGTGTAGCTGAACCCACGCCTGAGACGGCTCTGCACCTGTCAGGCTCTGTTCGGCCCAGCGCGGCCGTTGTCCCCGGCACCCATTGTTTATGGACTGATGTTACCCCGGCTGCGTACCGGAGGACTTTTCTGTTTAACCCGTGAGTTGCTGAATAAAAGCTATTTAATTTGGACTTGCTTGGGTCACTGCCTCAGTTACTGCACGGTGTGAACACCGTCGCCTTACAGTTTTTTGGAGAATGCGGGCATTGTGACTGAGGTATACCCCCACCGGCAGCTTCATGACCCCAATCCGGCCGGCCACTTTTCAGCCTCACCCCGTGGACAAAATGGAGGAGTTGGTAAAGCAGCTGGTAATTACACAACAGCAGCAGCTGCAGTCTCAGCGACAACAGCAGGAGCAGTACCTGAGTCTCCAGCGGCAACAGCAGGAGCGGGAGCAACAGCACAATGAGCAACAGCAGCTATTGTACCAGCAGCACTAAAAAACAAACGAACTGTTGCTGCAACAGATTTCTGCACTGCGGGAGACCTCGACGGCACCAGCCCCTGAACGTCGCGAGGCCCGAGACAGGGTTCGCTCAGCGTTGAGGAAGATGGGACCGGAGGACGACGTGGAAGCTTTCCTGACAGTTTATGAGCGCACAGCGGAGCGGGAAAACCTACCCGCCGGCCAGTGGGCAGAAGTAGTAGCTCCGTTTCTGGTCAGCGATGCACAAAAGGCCTACTTCGATCTCAGTCGGGAGGACGCCCAGTACTACCAGAGGCTCAAAGGTGAGATCCTTGCCCGACTGGGGGTTAATACATACGTGAGGGCTCAGCGTGTATTTTCATGGGCCTATGTGGAGACATGACCCGCGCGGTCTCAGGCTTATGACCTCCTGCAGCTGGTAAAGAAGTGGCTCCAGCCAGAGACTTTGTCTCCAGCCCAGATGGTGGAGAGGGTGGTGGTTGACCGGCTGGTAAGAACTCTGCCGGCTGCTATCCAACGTTGGGTGGGGCAAGGCGACCCCGGCACACTCGACCAGGTAGTCAGTTTGATCTAGCGCTACTCGGCCACTCAAGACTTTATTCGAGACTCCGCCCCCTCTCGGCTGTCACGCCGATCCCTACCAACCCAGGAATCGGGAAAGGGGTCGCGTTCCTCTGCTGGGGACAGTCAGCACCATACCCGTGCTGAAGGAGAACCCCGGAGTGAGAGTGGCAGGAGACCGGTTCCCTCCCAAACTGTCATAAGACCTAACAGTATCCACCCTTAGGTGCTGGCGGTGTCAGGGGCCGGGACATGTGATGGCTAATTGTCCCCTGACTACGGAACCCATGGACTGCGGATATAGCCGCCGGGTCTCAATGTATGCCCAGACCGTCTGCACAGCAATCCTCGACCCCCAGGACAGTGAACTCCAAATATGCCAGGTACTGGTTAATGGGTACCCTACGGAGGCTCTCCTGGACTCAGGGAGCCTCGTGACTCTGGTACATGGGTCACTGGTGGCAGGAGACAACCCCAGCGGACGGCAGGTCGGGGTTGTATGTATCCATGGGGACCTCCGAGAGTATCCAACTACGGAGGTAGTTTTGTCCACGCCATGTGGAGACATAAAACATGTGGTGGGAATGGTAAAAAATCTTCCCTATGGGTCTGTGTTGGGAAGAGACTTGCCCCTGTTCTGGACTCTGTGGAAAAACAAAATCCATTCTCCCCTGGTAAAATGTATTACAGATGCTGTACCCGACGAACCTGCCGTAGGGGTATCCCACATAGGGATAGAGTGTGACCCCGATAGGTTTCCCTTAGAGGTGCTGGCAGGAGAGGTGGAGGAGACCGCATCGATTCCCGAGCTGGAAGTGTCCAGGGCCACGTTTGGGACAGCTCAGCTACAAGATCCCACCCTGACTCAGGCGCGGGAAAGGGTGCTAGAGGTAAACGGCGTAGCCCAACAGCCCAATGCAGATACGGTATTTCCACGCATGGTAGTCAGTGGTGAGTTGCTTTATAGGATAGATAAAATCAGGGACGAGGTTGTGGAACAGTTGGTAGCACCTCAGTCGTATCGTCGGGTGATTCTAGATTTGGCACACTCACACTTGCTGGGTGGCCACTTAGGGGAAAAAAAACCTCTAGAACGTATCTTGCAGCGGTTCTTTTGGCCTGGAGTTTACGCGGAGGTCTAAAGGTACTGCGAATCCTGCCCCGAATGTCAGTTGACCTCACCTACTGCAAGTTTCCGTAGTCCATTGGTACCCCTGCCAGTAATAGAGGTACCTTTTGAACGGATTGCAATGGATTTGGTAGGGCCCATTGTAAAATCCGCCCGTGGCCACCAACACATACTGGTGGTCGTCGACTATGCCACCCGGTACCCGGAGGCTATACCACTATGCCACACCTCGGCAAAACTTATTGCCCGAGAACTGTTTGCCATGTTCTGTCGCCTGGGACTACCTAAGGAGATCCTGACGGATCAGGGGACCCCCTTTATGTCCAAGGTGACAAGAGAACTGTGCAAACTGCTAAGAATTAAACAATTGCGCACCTCGGTGTACCACCCTCAAACCGACGGGTTAGTAGAACGGTTCAATAGAACCCTCAAGTTCATGTTAAAAAAGGTGGTTTCTAAGGATGGAAGGGGGAGGTCAGGATAAGTGATGCCCTCACTAAACAGCAGCGACGGGAGACTCGCTCCCTGGTGCAAAACAATACCGACGTGTTTTCAGAGCTACCAGGTAGGACTACGGTTATCCAACATGACATTGTCACCGAACCTGGGGTAAGGGTGCGAATAAGACCGTACCGGGTGCCCGAAGCCCGGAGGCAAGCCATCACGGCTGAGATAAAACAAATGCTTCAGTTAGGCGTCATAGAGGAATCACGGAGTGAGTGGGCTAGCCCCATTGTACTGATTCCAAAGCCAGATGGATCATTACGCTTCTGTAATGATTTCCGGAAATTGAATGAAGTGTCAAAGTTCGACCTTTATCCAATGCCCCGGGTGGATGAGCTGATTGAGAGACTGGGGCAGGCCCAGTACTTTACCACGCTCGATCTCTCCAAGGGTTACTGGCATGTACCTCTCACAGATTCGGCGAAGGAAAAGACCGCCTTCGTAACTCCGGAGGGTCTATTTCACTATGTGGTCTTACCTTTTGGGTTACATGGGGCCCCGGCTACATTTCAGAGATTGATGGACATAGTGCTCAAGCCTCATCAGGAATACGCGTCCGCGTATCTAGATGATATCATCATATTTAGCACCGACTGGCAAACGCACCTAACACACGTACAAGCGGTGCTGGATTCTCTCAGAGCCGCGGGGTTAACGGCAAACCCAAAACAATGTGCGATAGGGCTGGAGGAAGCTCGATATTTGGGGTATATGATAGGCCGAGGAGCTATCAAGCCCCAATCAATAAAGTTGAGGCCATAAAAAACTGGCCTAAACCATCGAGTACAAAACAGGTGAGGGCGTTCCTTGGCATCCTTGGGTATTACCACCGGTTTATACCTAATTTTGCCGGGCGAACGGCGGCCCTGACCGATCTCTTGAAAGGAAAAAAAACGGTAATGGTTCGGTGGAACCCTCAGGCAGAAGAAGCCTTTCAGTCCATGAAGTTGGCCCTGTGTGGACAGCCGGTCCTCATCAGCCCCAACTTCAATGAAACCTTCATTGTACAGACAGATGCCTCGGAGGTAGGACTAGGGGCGGTGTTGTCACAAAAAGTGAATGGTGAAGAGCACCCGTTCACCTACTTGAGTAGACAACTTGTCCCGGCAGAGAAAAACTATAGCGTGGTAGAGAAGGAGTGTTTGGCTATTAAGTGGGCCTTGGAATCACTACGTTATTATTTACTCGGGCGTCAGTTCCGCTTGGTGACGGACCACTCACCCTTGGTATGGATGAGGAATGCCAAGGAGAGGAATGCGCGAGTCACCAGGTGGTTCCTGTCACTGCAAAATTTCAGTTTCTCTGTAGAACATCGCCCTGGGAAGTTGCAAGCAAACGCGGATGCCCTGTCCCGGGCACCCTGTATGATGGCAAATGTTCAACCCCCCAAGTTTGAACAGAGGGGGGGGATATGTGAGGCAGTGACCGGGATCGTTTACGAGGGACGTTATATTTCCCCCAGAATGTGTACAGAGACCTATTAAAGCCATTGGAGTGCATTGCAGTCACACACACAGCTGCGGCTGCAATGCAGGAATGAAGGTGAGCAATGACCTAGTCAGACTACCTGGCTAAGGCAAATTAAGTAAAATCCGGCAGGGCCTTCATTTCTTGGAGGAGGTCACAGGAGGCAGTGGGGCGGCCTCCTCCCTCCAACCCGGGTTTTCCAGTGGCTTTTGCCACAGGTCTTTAAAACTCCTGCACTAAGGATTAGTGTTGTTCTATGTATGGACCCTGCTAGGAGCATAGCAGGAAAGCTCCACAGGATTGCGTGTAGCTGAACCCACGCCTGAGACGGCTCTGCACCTGTCAGGCTCTGTTCGGCCCAGCGCGGCCGTTGTCCCCGGCACCCATTGTTTATGGACTGATGTTACCCCGGCTGCGTACCGGAGGACTTTTCTGTTTAACCCGTGAGTTGCTGAATAAAAGCTGTTTAATTTGGACTTGCTTGGGTCACTGCCTCAGTTACTGCACGGTGTGAACACCGCCGCCTTACACAGGGTACTGCAATCCAGAAGATTCCAACCTCTCTGGTGTATTGCCGTTTTTGCCTGCTCTCCTCAGCTACCAAAACATACCAGTATCACCGGCCCAACTGAAAATTATATGGTACTCACAGAAGGGAAAAAATAGTGTGGAAACAAAAAAGGTTGTCAGAGTTGTCAGAGATTTTTTTTTCTGTTTGTTGCATTTTTTCCCTCTTTTTCTCTGGGTGCTGAGGAGGATTTTTTTTTTTCTCAATGGAGTTTGCACAGTTGTCTGGCCGTGTGGATTAGCTTGCTACTGAGGTTCGGAGTATTGCTACCTATCTAGGTTGCCAGTTGTGGAACCCAGGATCCCCATGCCAGATTTGTTTTTGGGGGATCGAGCTAAATTTCTGAATTTCAAAAATAACTGTAAGTTGTTTTTTGCCTTAAAACCTAAGTCCTCAGGGAACGCAGCACAGCAGGTTCAAATTGTCATCTCTCTCCTGCGCGGCGATTCTCAGGATTGGGCTTTTTCCCTGACACTTGGGGACCCTGTTTTGAGTAATGTTGATGCATTTTTTCTGGCTCTGGGGTTATTGTACGATGAACCTAATGTCACTGATCAAGCTGAAAAAACCTTGTTGGCATTAAATCATGGGCTTGAGGACACTGAGTTGTACTGTCAGAAATTCCGAAAGTGGGCAGTCCTGATCAAATGGAATGATGATGCTTTGGCAGCCCTTTTTCGGAAGGGTCTGTCAGAGAATGTAAAAGATGTTATGGTGGGTTTCCCTGCTCCTCTGGTCTCAATGATTCTATGTCATTAGCGATTCAAATTGACAGACGTTTGCGTGAGCGTAGAAGTAGGCGTGGAATAGTGTTGCCTTGTGAACCAGCTTCTGAACCCATGCAGTGTGATAGAGTGGCTTCTGGGGCACAGCGTCATGAGTTTCGAAAACGCAATGGGTTATGTTTCTACTGTGGTGATGCCTCTCATGCTATTTCAGTCTGCCCTAAGCAGGGAAGACGTTTTGCACGCTCAGTTGTCTTGGGTAGTGTTCAGACTAAATTTCTGTTGACTGTTACCCTGATTTGCTCCCTGTCCACATTTTCTGCTCAGGCTTTTGTTGATTCGGGAGCAGCTATTAACCTGATGGATTTTGATTTTGCTAAACGTTGTGGGTTTCCCTTGATACCCCTACGGAAGTCTATTCCCCTTCTGGGGATTGATTCTACACCTTTGGCTGAGAATAAACCCCAGTTCTCTACTCAGGTGATAATGACGGTTGAACCTGATCATCAGGAGAGTTGCAAATTTTTGGTGCTGTGTAATCTGCATGACATTATTGTACTAGGTTTCCCTTGGTTGCAGTCTTATAATCCTGTTTTGGATTGGAAATCTGTGTCTGTAACCAGTTGGGGCTGCCAATGTGTTAATGCCAACACTCCTGTTTTTTCTGCCTCTCCCCAGGCTCAAGATGTTCCTGACTTTTTGACTGATTTTTCTGATGTGTTTAGCGAAAGTAAATCTGCATCCTTGCCCCCCCATAGGAGCTATGACTGCGCTATTGAATTAGTGCCTGGTAGTAAATTCCCTAAAGGTCGCCTTTTTAACTTGTCTGTACCTGAACATGACGCTATGCGGTCTTATATCAAGGAGTCATTGGAGAAGGGTCATATCAGACCATCCTCTTCACCCTTGGGTGCCGGTTTTTTCTTTGTGGCCAAAAAGGATAGTTCATTAAGGCCGTGTATTGATTATCGTCTCTTGAACAATATCACTGTGAAATATCAATATCCGTTACCCTTGATTTCTGACCTGTTTTCCAGGGTGAAAAGTGCTACTTGGTTTACCAAGCTTGACCTCAGGGGGGCGTATAACCTTATTCGCATTAAGCACGGGGATGAATGGAAGACGGCGTTTAATACCCCAGAGGGGCATTTTGAGTACCTAGTGATGCCCTTTGGGCTCACTAATGCTCCTTCCGTATTCCAGTCCTTCATGAATGACATTTTCAGGGATTTTGTGGATAAAATTCTGATTGTTTATTTGGATTATATCTTGATTTTTTCCAATAACTGGGACTCTCATGTGAAACATGTTCGGACTGTGTTCCAGATTTTGAGAGAGAATGCTCTTTATGTGAAGGGATCAAAGTGTCTTTTTGGCGTACAGAGGATCTCATTTCTGGGATTCATTTTGTCTCCATCTGTTATTGAAATGGACCCGGTCAAGGTTCAGGCCATCTGTGATTGGGTCCAACCTACTTCATTAAAGGCTCTTCAGAGATTCTTGGGTTTTGCCAATTTTTATCGCAAATTTATTGGTAATTTCTGTGTTATTGTTAAACCATTGACTGATTTGACCAAAAAGGGTTCTGATGTGGTGAATTGGCCTCCTGAGGCAGTCTCTGCGTTTCAGGAAATTAAACAGAGATTCACTTCTGCTCCTGTTCTACGGCAGCCTGATGTTTCTCTGCCATTTCAGGTGGAGGTTGATGCCTCTGAAATTGGGGCAGGTGCCGTTTTGTCCCAAAGAGATCCTGAGACCTCTAAAAGTAACCCTTGTGCTTTTTTCTCTCGAAAATTTTCTCCAACTGAACGTAATTATGACGTGGGTAATCGGGAGTTATTGCCCATGAAGTGGGCTTTTGAAGAGTGGAGACATTGGCTGGAGGGAGCCAAACATCAGGTAGTGGTCCTCACGGACCATAAGAATCTGGTTTATCTGGAATCAGCCAAGCGACTTAATCCTAGACAGGCCATGTGGGCCTTGTTTTTCACACGTTTTAATTTTGTGGTTTCCTTTCTTCCTGGCACTAAGAATGTTAAGGCGGATGCCCTCTCGAGGAGTTTCCTTGCGGACTCTCCTGAGTTATCTGATCCTGCTGTTATTTTGAAAGAGGGTGTAGTTCTTTCCGCCATCTCGCCCAATTTGAGACTGGCTCTGGAGGGGTGTCAGGAGGATAAACCCGAGCGCTGCCCTGTTGGGAAATTGTTTGTCCCAGACAGGGCCGGCTCCAGGTTTTTATGGGCCCCGGGCGAAGGAGCCTCAGTGGGCCCCTTTAACACAGACCACGATTCATGATGCACAGATACAGCAGAGAAATATGGGTACAGTACAATGCCAAATACTTCTCTTCTTACATTACATGAGTGATATCTATTGTAAATTGTACAATAGCTCAAAAACCGCCAAATCCTCACAGCGCACAGTACAGACTGGACAGTACAGTCCTCCATACAATATTATGGGCACCACATAGTCTCCCCCTCATCACCCATATAATACCCCATGCAGGATGTTACCCCCCCATATAATGCTCCATACAGAATACTGGACCCAAAATAATGCTCCATACAGAATACTGGACCCAATATAATGCTCCATACAGGATACTGGTCCCCATATAATGCTCCATACAATATTATGGGCACCACAGTCTCCCCCTCATTACCCATATAATACCCCATTCAGGATGTCACCCCCCATATAATACTCCATACAGAATACTGGACCCAATATAATGCTCCATACAGGATACTGGTCCCATATAATGCTCCATACAGGATACTGGTCCCCATATAATGCTCCATACAGGATACTGGTCCCCATATAATGCTCCATACAAAATATGGAGCTCTCCTCTGCGCTGTACTGCGTTCTGCACTGTTACGGCTCAGGAAAGGGCGCTGTGGAAAGACTCCCCATAATCATCATGACTGTCTCCCCATCATCATCATTGCCTCCTTATCATCATCATTGCCTCCCCATCATCATCATGGCCTCCCCATTATCATCAATGCCTGCCCATCATCATCATCTCCTCCCCATCATCATCAATGCCTGCCCATCATCATCTTCTCCCCATCATCAATGCCTGCCCATTATCATCAATGCCTGCCCATTATCATCATCTTCTCCCCATCATCAT
Organism: Oophaga sylvatica; assembly: GCA_033576555.1. Lineage (NCBI taxonomy): Eukaryota > Metazoa > Chordata > Amphibia > Anura > Dendrobatidae > Oophaga > Oophaga sylvatica. The sequence continues at coordinate 25,147 of JARQOD010009845.1, forward strand.
CAATGCCTCCCCATTATCAGCAATGCCTGCCCATCATTATCTCCTCCCCATCATCATCAATGCCTGCCCATCATCATCTTCTCCCCATCATCAATGCCTGCCCATTATCATCATCTTCTCCCCATCATCATCAATGCCTCTCCATTATCAGCAATGCCTGCCCATCATCATCTTCTCCCCATCATCAATGCCTGCCCATTATCATCATCTTCTCCCCATCATCATCAATGCCTCCCCATTATCAGCAATGCCTGCCCATCATCATCTTCTCCCCATCATCATCATCAATGCCTCCCCATTATCAGCAATGCCTGCCCAATGCCCATCATCACACACAGACAGCACACAAGCACTCTCTCACATACTTATACACACACATACACACACAAAGCACCGCACTACATACACACAGACACACACAGAGACACACACAGAGACACACACACACACACACGTCTTACCCGTCCGACGTCCGCGCGCTCTCTGCCACAGCCGGCCGCTGAATGATGACGTCATTCAGCAGCGCTGCTGTGAGAGGAAGCGCCGGCGCCCCCTGGAGCCCGGAGCTGCGGCAGCGGAGGCACGGGAGAGGTAAGTATTGTGCCAGCTGATGCCGGGGCCCTGAGCAAGCGGGGGGGGCCCAGTGGCGGCGCTGACACCGCTCTCCTCCGCTAACGGGCGTGGGGGTGCCAGATGGCGAGTGGGCCCCCCCCGCCTGCTCAGGGCCCCGGCACTTGCCCGGGTGTGCCGGGTGCTGACGCCGGCCCTGGTCCCAGACCAGTGGAAGAAGAGTGTGATGTCTGAGATTCATTGTTCCGCGTTGGCCGGTCATCCCGGAATTTTTGGTACCAGAGACTTGGTGAGTCGGTCCTTTTGGTGGCCTACTTTGTCTCGTGACGTCAGGGAGTTTGTGCAGTCCTGTGGGACTTGCTCTCACTCCAAGCCTTGCTCTCGCTCTAGTGGTTTGTTGATGCCATTGCCTGTGCCCAAGAGACCATGGACCCATATCTCTATGGATTTTATTTCCAACCTCCCTGTTTCTCAGAGAATGACCGTTATCTGGGTGATTTGTGATAGGTTTTCCAAGATGATACATCTTGTGCCATTACCTAAGTTGCCTTCCTCCTCCGAATTGGTGCCTTTGTTCCTTCAGCACGTGGTTCGGTTACACGGCATTCCTGAGAACATTGTGTCTGACAGAGGAGTCCAGTTTGTTTCCAGATTTTGGAGGACTTTTTGTTCTAAACTTGGTGTTCAATTGTCTTTCTCCTCTGCTTTTCATCCTCAGACCAATAGACAAACTGAGAGAACAAACCAGACATTGGAGACTTATCTGAGATGCTTTGTGTCTGCTGATCAAGATGACTGGGTCTCTTTTTTGCCTTTGGCTGAGTTTGCTCTTAATAATAGGGCAAGCTCTGCCACTTTGATGTCTCCATTTTTCTGCAATTTTGGGTTTCACCCTCGATTTTCTTCGGGACAGACGGAGGCTTCTGTCTGTCCGGGTGTTGACTCTGTTGTGGAGCGTATGCAGAAGATTTGGGACCAGGTAGTGGAGAGGTTGTCCCTCTCTCAGGAGAAGGCCCAGCGGTTTGCCAACCGGCATAGGACTGATGGTCCTCGGTTTAAAGTGGGGGACTTGGTCTGGTTGTCCTCAAGAAATATCCCTATGAGAGTTGCATCTCCTAAGTTTAAGCCTAGGTTCATTGGACCTTATAAGATCATGGAGATTCTTAATCCTGTTTCCTTTCATTTACTTCTTCCAGGAACATTTAAGATCCATAACGTGTTCCACAAGTCCTTATTGAAGAGGTTTGTCGAGCCAGTGGTTCCTATGGCTGCGCCTCCTGACCCTGTTTTGGTTGCGGGCAATCTGGAGTATGTGGTTGAGAAAATATTGGACTCTCGTTTTTCTAGACGGAAACTCCAGTATTTGGTTAAGTGGAGAGGTTATGGTCAGGAGGACAATTCTTGGGTGTTTGCTTCGGACATCCATGCTAGGAGACTGATCCGTGCGTATCACAGAGCTCATCCTGACCGACCTGATTGCACAAATGAGGGTTCGGTGACCCCTCCTCAAGGGGGGGGGTACTGTTATGAATGTTTTAGAAATGAATTCTGAGCAGAAGCTCCCTCTGGTGGTTACAAACAGTACTGAACCATTCAATGAGGATTGGCAATCAGGAATCACAGACTGGCTGGATACAAGGGAGGTTTCCCCCATCATGGTTGCCAGTGATCAATTGTTCTTGTCTCAACGTTGTTTCCTGGTTCACTTGGAAGCTTGCTGAGTCTTGCCTCTTCTCCTGCTCTCAGATAAGATATTTTCTGTTTTTTGTTTTTGTGCTTGCCATTTGCTTAATTCTCTGCATTTCTGTGAGGTTGGCCAGGTTCCCCTCCCCGGAGGGCTTGGACTCCTCTCGGTTCCTCTGAAGCCACTGTTGTTTGTTCATTTGCCTTTTCCAATTTTTTCAGTGGCTGCGGCTGAGTTTTGTTACACCAGAGAACTAATTTAGGTGGTAGAGGTCGTGTGATCTCAGGTGTTTTTGCAATTAGTAGCGTTGGCTTTTTTTAGGGTTTTTTGGAATGCAGTAAGTATCCTTCCTATCCTTTCTGTCTAGGCAGATTGGGCCCCAGCGTTTGCTCATACTATTTTCTGTCTGTGTCTGTAATTCCTCTTGTCTAACCGCCATTACATGTTTGGGGGCTTCCTATGTTCTTTGGGGATCTGCTCCGGGGCAGATAGCTTTCCTCTTTCCATCTTTAGGTGTAGTTAACCTCTCAGGCTGTGACGAGGCGTGTAGGACCAACGTAGGAACGCTCCACGGCTGCCTTTAGCTGTGGTGGTTAGTCAGGGTACTGCAATCCAGTAGATTCCAACCTCTCTGGTGTATTGCCGTTTTTGCCTGCTCTCCTCAGCTACCAAAACATAACAGCTCTCCCAGAATCATCTCCAGCTCCTTAGAATCATCTCCTGCTCACCCAGAATCATCTCCAGCTCCCCAGAATCATCTCCAGCTCCCCCAGAATCATCCCCAGCTCCCCCAGAATCATCTCCAGCTCCCCAGAGTCATCTCCACCTCCCCCAGAATCATCTCCAGCTCCCCAGATTCATCTCCAGCTCCCCAGAATCATCACCTGCTCCCCCAGAATCATCTCTTGCTCCCCCAGTATCATCTCCAACTCCCCCAGAATCATCCCCTGCTCCCCCAGAATCATCTCAAGCTTCCCCAGAATCATCTCCACCTCCCCAGAATCATCTCCACCTCCCCAGAATCATCCCCTGTTCCCCCAGAATCATCTCCAGGTCCCCAGAATCATCTCCAGCTCCCCCAGAATCATCTTCAGCTCCCCCAGAATCATCTCCAGCTCCCCCCGAATCATCTCCTCCTCCCAGAATCATCTCCACCTCCCCAGAATCATCCCCTGCTCCCCCAGAATCATCTCCAGCTCCCCAGAATCATCTCCAGCTCTCCCAGATTCATCTCCAGCTCCCCCAGAATCATCCCCTGCTCCCCAGAATCATCTCCAGCTCCCCCAGAATCATCCCCTGCTTCCCCAGAATCATCCTCTGCTCCCCAGAATCATCTCCAGCTCCCCCAAAATCATCTCCACCTCCCCCAGAATCATCACCTGCTCCCCCAGAATCATCTCCAGCTCCCCAGAATCATCTCCAGCTCCCCCAGAATCATCTCCAGCTCCCCAGAATCATCTCCAGCTCCCCAGAATCATCTCCACCTCCCCAGAATCATCCCCTGCTCCCAGAATCATCTCCACCTCCCCAGAATTATCCCCAGCTCCCCCAGAATCATTTTCAGCTCCCCAGAATCATCTCCAGCTCCCCAGAATCATCTCCACCTCCCCAGAATCATCCCCTGCTCCCCAGAATCATCTCCAGCTTCCCCAGAATCATCCCCTGCTCCCCAGAATCATCCCCAGCTCCACCAGAATCATCCCCTGCTCCCCAGAATCATCTCCACCTCCCCCAGAATCATCCCCTGCTCCCCCAGAATCATCTCCAGCTACCCAGAATCATCTCCAGCTCCCCAGAATCATCTCCAGCTCCCCAGAATCATCTCCAGCTCCCCAGAATCATCTCCACCTCCCCCAGAATCATCCGCTGCTCCCCAGAATCAACTCCAGCTCCCCAGAATCATCTCCAGCTCCCCCAGAATCATCCCCAGCTCCCCAGAATCATCCCCAGCTCCCCAGAATCATCTCCAGCTCCCCAGAATCATCACCTCCCCCAGAATCATCCCCTGCTCTCCCAGAATCATCTCCAGCTCCCCAGAATCATCTCCAGTCCCCAGATCATCTGCACCTCCCCAGAATCTCCCTGCTCCCCAGAATCATCTTAGCTCCCCAGAATCTCCCAGCTCCCAGAATCATCCCTGCTCCCCGACTATCTCCAGCTCCCCAGACATCATCTCCAGCTCCCCCAGAATCATCCCTGCTCACCCAGAATCATCTCCATCTCCCCCAGAATCATCTCCACCTCCCCCAGATCATCTGCTCCCCAGAATCATCCCCAGCTTCCCAGAATCATCCCGCTCCCCAG
>JARQOD010009846.1:0-29701 GCA_033576555.1 Oophaga sylvatica
GGCTAGAACTGCCGGCAGGACGGCTTCTCGTCACTCGGAGGACAAGTGTCATTTTCTGGGTGAAATGTGACTTACTTGACTTTAGCCGCCTCGGAGAGATGCTCTAGTTCCCCTTGGATGCTGAGGATATCGGGATACGTCTTCTCAAATATCATAATTAAGTAGTGCAAGAGGGTGATGTTCCTAAAGACAAGGAGAGCAACGATTAAAGAGAGAAGCAGGAGCGTCAGTCATCACCCGACCGCCATGAATGGAGCCCACAAGTCCATGAAAAGTGTTCACTACATGGATTTAATTAGGATTCGCAACACAGAAATTGACAGATTTTGTGGACTAATAAGACACAGATTTATGTATCAGGAAATTACACTTTCCCGGTGGAGTGAATAAGCAGAGGGGTCGCTGTGACCAAAGGGCAGCACACAGCTCTAGAAAGGTAACGGGGGAACGTTTAGCTCTAGGGAGATAACTGTGGAACATTCAGCTCCAGGGAGGTAACGGGGGAACACTCAGCTCTAAGAAGGCAACAGGGAACATTCAGCTCTAGGGAGGTAATGGGGGAGCGTTCAGCTTTAGGGAGGTAATGGGCGAACATTGAGCTCTAGAGAGGTAACGGGGGGAACGTTCAGCTCTAGGGAGGTAATGGGGGAACATTCAGCTCTAGAGAGGTAACGGGGGTACATTTAGCTCTAGAGAGGTAATGGGGGTACATTCAGCTCTAGGGAGCTAAAGGAGGAACATTCAGCTCTAGGGAGGAAACATGAAAACGTTCAGCTCTAAAAAGGTAAGGGGGGAACATTCAGCTTGAGGGAGGTAATGGAATACTCAGCTCTAGGGAGGTAACTATGGAACATTTAGCTCTAGGGAGGTAACGGGGGAACACTCAGCTCTAAGAAGGTAATGGGGAACGTTCAGCTCTAGGGAGGTAATAGGAGAACATTCAGCTCTAGGGAGGTAATGGGGGAGCATTCAGTTCTAGAGAGGTAACGGGGGAACATTCAGCTCTAGGGAGGTAATGGGAGAACACTCAGCTCTAAGAAGGTAACGGGGAACATTCAGCTCTAGAGAGGTTACAGGGGAACATTCAGCACTAGGGAGGTAACTGTGGAACATTCAGCTCTAGGGAGGTAATGGGGGAACACTCAGCTCTAAGAAGGTAATGGGGAAAATTCAGCTCTAGGGAGTTAATGGGGGAGCGTTCAGCTCTAGGGAGGTAATGGGGGAACATTCAGCTCTAGAGAGGTAACGGGTACATTTAGCTCTAGAGAGGTAACAGGGGTACATTCAGCTCGAGGGAGGTAAAGGGGAACACTCAGCTCTAGGGAGGTAACGGGGGAACATTCAGCTCTAGGGAGGTAATGGGGGAGCGTTCAGCTCTAGAGAGGTATTGGGGGAACATTCAGTTCTAGGGAGGTAACGGGGAACACTCAGCTCTAAGAAGGTAATGGGGAATATTCAACTCTAGGGAGGTAACGGGGGAACTTTCAGCTCTAGGGAGATAACGAGGGAACGTTCTGCTCTAGGGAGGTAACGGGGGAATGTTCAGCTCTAGGGAGGTAACGGGGGAATGTTCAGCTCTACAGAGGTAACGGGGGAACATTCAGCTCTAGGGAGGTAACGGGGAACACTCAGCTTTAAGAAGGTAACGGGGAACATTCAGCTCTAGGGAGGTAACGGGGAAACGTTCTGCTCTAGGGAGGTAATGGGGGAACACTCAGCTTTAAGAAGGTAATGGGGAACATTTAGCTCTAGGGAGGTAACGGGGTAACGTTCTGTTCTAGGGAGGTAACAGGGAAACGTTTAGCTCTAGGGAGGTAACGGGAACGTTCAGCTCTAGGGAGGTAACGGGGGAACGTTCAGCTCTAGAGAGGTAACGGGGGAACGTTCAGCTCTAGAGAGGTAACGGGGCAACATTCAGCTCTACAGAGGTATGTAGGCTCCCAGGTCAATGCAGGTTCTTACAGCAGTGCACACCGGGATCCGGCAGTGGATGAGTGGACCCCTCTCACATACACAACACTGGCACGCTGTACCTGTCTATACTGGATTTCGTGTCAATGATCTTATTTAGACTTGCAACTTTGAATCCGAACGCGTTCCCTCGCTGGCCTTTATTCATGTAGTTTCCGAAGGCCAAGACGACCTCCAGTAGCTGCTTCAGTCGTTTGCTCCGGGTCAGTTCCTTGCACGCCAGCAGCAGAGCTTCAAGACAAAGGTCAGATGAATGTCAGCGAGGGTCTCATTCACAATGATGTATGAGAGTAAGGGTGGTCCGCCCATGATCGTACTCCATACTGGGTCAGTACCGTCTAGTCTGTGCCGTGCTGTGTGATGCCACTGAGACATCGGATCTCACCTTCAACCTTCGGCTTCGCTTCCGCTAATCGCTCTGGGAACTTCTTCTTGAAAAACAAAGCCTGCAACCGCTGCTGATAATGGTCGATCCTGCAGGAAAGATGGCACTGGTATATTGGGCCACCAGGACTAGTACTAACGATGTCACAGGGTGATAAGTACTGACGGCCCCACAATTGAGGACACAGAGCCTGTGCACTACATCGTACCTGCTCATCTCGTACAGGAAGCGGTCGGCCCGTGCCATGCGCTCGATCTCGTGCTTGTGTTCCTCCAGGAGGTCAATGTCGCTTTTCTCTGGGATGAATTTCAAGAGCTGATGGGATAAAAGAGAAATAAACTCAATGTCTGTCTCTTATTGCTACATATGTGATAGTACACAGGCGTCATATACCATAGCACTGGACCTATAGACAGAAGATGGCAGAGACTAGACCCAGGATTGGACTGTGACTAGTGACATCCTTGGGCAGTGATGTCCCTGTCAGGGTCAGGCAGGGGGCCAGTGATCGTTTGGGATGGAAATAGTCTGGTGGGCCCTTTCAGGTTAGGTGGGATGCACTTGTCGGGTAATTTACCATTCATGCAGCGCTAGATGGCTCCTCCAGCGCAGCACCACCTGGTTACACAACTCTATACATCTGACTAGGACTCGTACATTCAGAAAATCCACAAAGAATGGGTGGCACCAGGCTGGATTCAGCTCTTCCCAGCCTCTTAGTAGCCACAGGGTCATTCTTCATAGGTTCTTCTACCATGGATACTCCCTACCCCCCCAATGCACCCTCTCCAGCTGTGAAACCATAGAAGCCACTTGGGTAAAAGTGTAAGGAATAGGAAGATGCTGACGTGGGCACATGGCCAAGAGGGCTAACAATGGTGGCATCTCTTGTATTTAGATTGTGCCTCAAATGGACCCACCAGCAGAACTCGCATCAACAGATCGTCCCGAGACCCTCGGATGTCGAAGATCTTCTGGGAGTGAAGGCAAATCTCAGCGGTGCGGAGAGGAGAGTAACTGGACGTCTGGTCTGCTGGCTTCATGTAAATGGGGGAGCTACTGTCTGTGAAGATGGACGGTCTTTAGAAAGGACTGGTTTGGAGTTTGTGCATGTGGAGATCTGGTACCTGTATTAGTTGGGGTCCAGGTGGCAGGTGTCTCTATATGGGTCGTCTGGTCTGGGCTCTGTTTAATGGGAGGGTCTGGTTTCAGGTCTGTATATAGGAGGGGGTCTGGCTGAATTACCTTTTAAGACAGTCTGCCTTTCATTAAGAGTTTGGTCTTTGGTCTGTATATAGGGGGATTGGTTTAGGATCCATGTTTCTTTCAGGGGTCTTATCCAGGGTCAGTGTTTGCTTCGAGGGTCTGGTCTGGGGACATTCGCTCACTTGCACAGTGTTGGATCTCCCTCTTTCTTTCCTCCCCCGGGAGATCATGGTTTATGACCACACTCAGGTCCATATTGCCAATAGAATCGTCTCACTTGGGGGGGGGTGGGGGTGGTAGGACCCCTGATTCATTGGCTTCTCAGTGGCATGAGCCCCTTATTGACGCTGGGTATAACATATACCTACATACAATGCTAAAGTAGAGACATTGTTCTGCAGTCGCCTCAAAGGACTAAAAGAACAAGAGCCAGGACCCCAGACACAGATGCCACGTGTCAGCCGGGGCCCGGGGCACTCACTGGACTTCTTAAAGAAGTATTTCATGGAATTCTGATGCCCTCTGCTGCTCGTCTGCCCCCCGTGACCTCGGAGCCCCCACAAATGATCGCAGCCTGGCAGATAATGAGCTGGTTATACAGACGCCAGACTGAGATGACCTCACAGACGATGCGTCTATAACCGGGGGTCCGTGGTAATGAATGATACTCTATAGCACCAATATATCCAACACATCATCCTCACAGACCCAGCAGTGCTGGAATTTATACTGGAGGGGGTATTCAAAGACAAAACCAGCAATGTTCAGCTCAAGCCCCCCAAAATACCCCACAGTATCTGTATACAGGATCCTGATAAAGGGACAGCTGAAGACAAGAGAGCAAAGCGGCCAAGTCCCAGGGATGGTTAGAACTTTGCAGGAACAAGATGGCATGCTAACATGTGCGGTCATCCCTTTTCAAGAGCGTAAGGATGGTCGTTTCTTTTCATGAGCATGGTGACGTGGTTCTAGATATGGCCCTCGCTTTTCAAGAGCAGCGTGACATGATTCTAGAGATACTGTAGCTCTGTCTTTCCAGGAGGAAGGCAAGTCGTTTCCAGACAGTCCTCTCTTTTGAAGAGTAGGGTGACACACTTCTGATGTGGGCTTCATTGGCATACTGGCATGCTTTTACAGAAGGTTCCCCTTTTCTCAAACACAAAGTTAATACATTTCCAGAGATGGCTCTGCTTTTCAAGGGTGACATAGTTCTAGCAAGGGTCCTCCCTTCTCAGTGGCAAGGTGAGCTGCTTCTATAGATGGTCCTCCCTTCTCAGTGGCAACGTGAGCTGCTTCTTTAGATGGTCCTCCCTTCTCAGTGGCAAGGTGAGCTGCTTCTATAGATGGGCCTCCCTTTTCAGGAACAGGGTGACATGTTTCTAGTGGGAGTCCTCACTTTCAGGAGTAGGGTGACATGCTTCTAGTGAGAGTCCTCACTTTTCAGGAGTAGAGTGACATGCTTCTAGTGAGAGTCCTCACTTTTCAGTAGTAGGGTGACATGTTTCTAGTGAGAGTCCTCCTTTTTCAGGAGTAGGGTGACATATCTCTAGTGAGAGTCCTCCTTTTCAGGAGTAGGGTGACATATTTCTAGTGAGAGTCCTCCCTTTTCAGGAGTAGGGTGACATTCTTCTAGTGAGAGTCCTCCCTTTTCAGGAGTAGGGTGACATGCCTCTAGTGAGAGTCCTCCCTTTTCAGGAGTAGGGTGACATGCTTCTAGTGAGAGTCCTCCCTTTTCAGGAGTAGGGTGACATGCTTCTATTGAGAGTCCTCCCTTTTCAGGAGTAGGGTGACATGCTTCTATTGAGAGTCCTCCCTTTTCTGGAGTAGGGTGACATGCCTCTAGTGAGAGTCCTCCCTTTTCAGGAGTAGGGTGACATGCTTCTAGTGAGAGTCCTCCCTTTTCAGGAGTAGGGTGACATGCTTCTAGTGAGAGTCCTCCCTTTTCAGGAGTAGGGTGACATGCCTCTAGTGAGAGTCCTCCCCTTTCAGGAGTAGGGTGACATGCTTCTAGTGAGAGTCCTCCCTTTTCAGGAGTACGGTGACATGCTCCTAGTGAGAGTCCTCCCTTTTCAGGAGTAGGGTGACATGCTTCCACAGATGGTTCTTGATTTTTGATAACAAGGCGATAGGCTACTATGCATATTAGTCACTTATCAAGAAGAGGGGACATAGCATTAGGGTTAATCACTCCTTTTCAAGAACAGGGTGACAAGCTCCTATGTATGGTACTGTGTTTTTAAAAGAAGGGTGACATAGTCCTGTTGATGGTCATTCCTTCACATGAACAAGGTGGTATACTTTTGGTTTTGGGAAGAAAGTAGAAAAGGCCCTGCCTGTTTCAATAATGTGGATGCAGTAATGCTTGTTTGGAACAAGGTAACATGTTAATATGGATGATCTTTTCTTTCCAGGAGCAGATGACATGTTCTTCTGAAATGGGACAAGGATATGGGTTCTTAGAAGAAGGACTATTTCAGGGCCTAGAGATAGTTATTGTTTTTTTTTTTTAGAGCAGAGTGACAGTACCCGTGGATAGGAGCTAATGTCATCCTAGTGTCCTACTTCCAAAAACCTCAGTTCTTGGGATGGTTCCCCTTTGTTGGAGCAGATGACATCCTCTTTTGGGATGGCCCTCGCTTTTCAGGAGCAGGGTGACATGTCTCCAAGTAGTCCTATTTCAGGAGCAGGATTGCACGGTCCTGGGGATATTTTTCCTAGATTTGGAGCGTGCTCCATGTGAGGACCTCATATCCAAAAAAAATAAATAAACAATAGGAAGATCACTTGTAGAGATGGGTCTCTTTTTGCTGAGCAGACGGCTTGGCTCTGGGATGCTCTTCACTATTCTTGGCTGCCATTACCATTAATCTTTATTTGTGTAGCACAAAATATTCTCCAAAAATTTACAGATCAGAAAAACGTGAAAAAAAACAATCGGACGTCAGAGGGCAACAAAGTAACAAAAGTGAGAGCTGTGCGCACCAGAGGTTACAAGGTATCAGGCGCCGGTGGGGAGCGGACCCCTGCGCAGGGTCATTGGGCCAATCTAGGACCCTTGCACCTCCATTCTGTGGTGGCGCCCCTGACTGGTACAATCTGCACATTGCTAGTACCATTTCCATAGGTAGGAGAATAAGCAAACCTCGCACACAGACGCCGCAGCTACGTCCTTATTTTAACTTCTCAGCCGCTCGGCTTCTCTTGTACATTTTAATATGAAAGTTGATACAAAGCGCCATGATTTATTTGCAGCTTGAGCACCAATATCTGTATTGTATTCTCTTGTTAATGCAGCTATTGAAAATAATACAGGAAAGTGTCTGTCCGGCGCTGCCAAACCAGAAGCTGCCAGACTGCAGACAGTCTGTTCCTCTCACTCAGGACTCATTAGTGCAGGATGGCCCCTGGCCGAGAAATCATAAAGCTGTCTGAATAGTTCAAAACCACAAAGAAAGTCTATAAAGAAAGACATCTCGAGTTAATGGGCCCCTCCTCCCCCCGTGCGGACCTCCAGGGGACCAGCGAGGCTCAGCCTGCAGATCTACAGAAATTTCAGGGAGGAAATATGAATTGTTTGTTTTTCTTGCAGCTGACAATAAAAAGAAAAAAGGAAACAATTCGGTTACACATTTTTCCGTATTCTTATCAGCAGGACAGGTCCCTCTAAATACGCTAATACCTAAGCACCAGAGGGCGCTATTCTAAACAGTCGCCTGCATAGTCTCACAGCGGGCAGCGCAGACGGCCTCTCACACAGCAGGGCCGAAGGTTGAGTCTTTAAGGAACAAGTAAAAGAAGGGACTGGATGGGTTGGAATTGTATCTAAGTGTCTGTTTCCATTAATATACAGGAGCTTCTCACAAAATTAGAATATCATCAAAAAGTGAATCTCCTATATTCTATAGGGGCATTACACACAGAGTGATCTATTCTATAGGGCATTACACACAGAGTGATCTATTCTATAGAGTCATTACACACAGAGTGATATATTCTATAGTCATTACACACATAGTGATCTATTCTATAGAGCAATTACAACAGAGTGATCTATTCTATAGAGACATTACACAGAGTGATCTATTCTATAGAGACATTACACAGAGTGATCTATTCTATAGAGACATTAACACAGAGTGATCTATTCTATAGAGTCATTACACACAGAGTGATCTATTCTATAGAGTCATTACACACAGAGTGATCTATTCTATAGAGTCATTACACACAGAGTGATCTATTCTATAGTCATTACACACAGAGTGATCTATTCTATAGAGACATTACACACAGAGTGATCTATTCTATAGAGACATTACACAGAGTGATCTATTCTATAGAGACATTACACAGAGTGATCTATTCTATAGAGACATTACACACAGAGTGATCTATTCTATAGAGTCATTACACACAGAGTGATCTATTCTATAGAGTCATTACACAGAGTGATCTATAGTGGCATTACACACAGAGTGATCTATTCTATAGAGACATTACACAGAGTGATCTATTCTATAGAGACATTACACAGAGTGATCTATTCTATAGAGACATTACACACAGAGTGATCTATTCTATAGAGTCATTACACACAGAGTGATCTATTCTATAGAGTCATTACACAGAGTGATCTATTCTATAGTGGCATTACACACAGAGTGATCTATTCTATAGAGACATTACACAGAGTGATCTATTCTATAGAGACATTACACAGAGTGATCTATTCTATAGAGACATTACACACAGAGTGATCTATTCTATAGAGTCATTACACACAGAGTGATCTATTCTATAGAGTCATTAACACAGAGTGATCTATTCTATAGTGGCATTACACACAGAGTGATCTATTCTATAGAGTCATTACACACAGAGTGATCTATTCTATAGAGTCATTACACACAGTGATCTATTCTATAGAGTCATTACACACAGAGTGATCTATTCTATAGAGTCATTACACAGAGTGATCTATTCTATAGAGTCATTACACACAGAGTGATCTATTCTATAGAGTCATTACACAGAGTGATCTATTCTATAGAGTCATTACACACAGGTGATCTATTCTATAAGTCATTACAACAGAGTGATCTATTCTATAGAGTCATTACACAGTGTCTATTCTATAGGTCATTACACACAGAGTGATCTATTCTATAGAGTCATTACACACAGAGTGATCTATTCTATAGAGTCATTACAACAGAGTGATCTATTCTATGAGTCATTACACACAGAGTGATCTATTCTATAGAGTCATACACACAGAGTGATCTATTCTATAGGTCATTACACACAGGTGATCTATTCTATAGAGCATTACACACAGAGTGATCTATTCTATAGAGTCATTACACAAGAGTGATCTATTCTATAGAGTCATTACACACAGAGTGATCTATTCTATAGAGTCATTACACACAGAGTGATCTATTCTATAGAGTCATTACAACAGAGTGATCTATTCTATAGAGTCATTACACACAGAGTGATCTATTCTATAGAGTCATTACACACAGAGTGATCTATTCTATAAGATCATTACACACAGAGTGATCTATTCTATAGAGACATTACACACAGAGTGATCTATTCTATAGAGTCATACACACAGAGTGTAATCTATTCTATAGGTCATTACACACAGAGTGATCTATTCTATAGAGTATTACACACAGTGATTATTCTTGTATTACAACAGAGTGATCTATTCTATAGAGTCATTTACACACAGAGTGATCTATTCTATAGAGTCATTACACACAGAGTGATCTATTCTAAGAGTCATTACACACAGAGTGATCTATTCTATAGTCATTACACACAGAGTGATCTATTCTATAGAGCATTACACACAGAGTGATCTATTCTATAGAGTCATTACACACAGAGTGATCTATTCTATAGGTCATTACACACAGAGTGATCTATTCTATAGAGCATTACACACAGGTGATTATCTATAGGCATTACACAAAGTGATCTTTCATAGCATTACCAAGTGATCTATTCATAGTCATTACACCGAGGATCATTTATAGCATTACAACAGAGTGATCTATCTATAGTCTTACAACGAGTGATATTCTATAGAGATTACACAGAGTGATCTATTCTATAGCATACCACAGGTGATCTATCTATAAGCATTACACAAGTGATCTATTCATAGAGTCATTACATGATCATTCTAGTCATACACACAGAGTGATCTATCATAGCATTACACACAAGTGATCTATTCTATAGTCATCACACAGAGTATCATTCTAAGTCATTCACACAGAGTGATCTATTCTATAGAGCATTACACAGAGTGATCTATTCTAGATCATTACACCAAGTGACTATTCTATGATCATTACACCAATGCTATCTAAGCATTCACACAAGTGATCTATTCTATAGAGCATACACACAGAGTGATCTATTCTATAAGCATTACACAGAGTGATCTATTCTATAGAGTCATTACACAGATCTATCTATAGAGTCATTACACAGAGTGATCTATTCTAGAGTCATTACACACAGTGACTATTCTATAGCATTACACACAGATGATCTATTCTATAGGTCTTACACAAGTGACTATTCTAAGTCATTACACACAGTGATCTTTCTATAGTCATTACACACGGTGATTATTAAGCATTACACACAGAGTGACTATTCTATAGAGTCATTACACACAGAGTGATCTATTCATAGAGACTACACAAAGTGATCTTTCTATAGAGTCATACACACAGATGATCTATTCATAGCATACCCAGAGTGATCTATTCTATAGAGTCATTACACAGGTGATCTATTCTATAGTCATTACACCAGTGATCTATTCTATAGAGATTACACAGAGTGATCTATTTATAGTCCCCCCCCCCCCCCTTTTTTTTTTTTTTTTTTTTTTTTTTTATCTATTCTTAGATCATTACACACAAGTGATCTATTCTATAGAGACATTACACACAGAGTGATCTATTCTATAGAGTCATTACACACAGGTGATCTATTCTATAGAGTCATTACACACAGAGTGATCTATTCTATAGAGTCATTACACACAGAGTGATCTATTCTATAGAGTCATTACACACAGAGTGATCTATTCTATAGAGTCATTACACACAGAGTGATCTATTCTATAGAGTCATTAACACAGAGTGATCTATTCTATAGAGACATTACACACAGAGTGATCTATTCTATAAGTCATTAACACAGAGTGATCTATTCTATAGAGTCATTACACACAGAGTGATCTATTCTATAGAGTCATTACACAGTGATCTATTCTATAGCATACACAGAGTGATCTATTCTATAGTCATTCACACAGAGTGATCTATTCTATAGAGACATTACACACAGAGTGATCTATTCTATAGAGTCATTACACACAGAGTGATCTATTCTATAGAGTCATTACACAGAGTGATCTATTCTATAGAGTCATTACACACACAGTGATCTATTCTATAGAGTCATTACACACAGAGTGATCTATTCTATAGTCATTACACACAGAGTGATCTATTCTATAGAGTCATTGCACACAGAGTGATCTATTCTATAGAGTCATTACACACAGAGTGATCTATTCTATAGAGACATTACACAGAGTGATCTATTCTAGAGTCATTACACACACAGTGATCTATTCTATAGAGTCATTGCACACAGAGTGATCTATTCTATAGATATGTCATTATTACACACAGAGTGATCTATTCTATAGAGACATTACACACAGAGTGATCTATTCTATAGAGTCATTACACACAGAGTGATCTATTCTATAGAGTCATTACACAGAGTGATCTATTCTAGAGTCATTACACACACAGTGATCTATTCTATAGAGTCATTACACACAGAGTGATCTATTCTATAGAGTCATTACACAGAGTGATCTATTCTAGAGTCATTACACACACAGTGATCTATTCTATAGATTCATTACACACAGAGTGATCTATTCTATAGAGACATTACACACAGAGTGATCTATTCTATAGAGTCATTACACACAGAGTGATCTATTCTATAGAGACATTACACACAGAGTGATCTATTCTATAGAGTCATTACACACAGAGTGATCTATTCTATAGAGACATTACACACAGAGTGATCTATTCTATAGAGTCATTACACAGAGTGATCTATTCTATAGAGTCATTACACACAGAGTGATCTATTCTATAGAGTCATTATACACAGAGTGATCTATTCTATAGAGTCATTACACACAGAGTGATCTATTCTATAGAGACATTACACACAGAGTGATCTATTCTATAGAGTCATTACACACAGTGATCTATTCTATAGAGACATTACACACAGAGTGATCTATTCTATAGAGCAGGGGTCGACAAAGTTGTTCAAAATCTAGGAGCCAGCCAAAAAATTTAGGAGCCAGAATTTTTTTTTCATTTCATCATCATCGCCTCCCCATCATCATCATTGACTCCTCATCATCATCATTGCCTCCCCATCATCATCATCGCCTCCTTATCATATCATCGCCTCCCCATCATCATCATCGCCTCCCCATCATCATCAATGCCTGTGTGTAATGACTCTATAGAATAGATCACTCTGTGTGTAATGACTCTATAGAATAGATCACTCTGTGTGTAATGACTCTATAGAATAGATCACTCTGTGTGTAATGACTATAGAATAGATCACTCTGTGTGTAATGACTCTAGAATAGATCACTCTGTGTGTAATGACTCTATAGAATAGATCACTCTGTGTGTAATGACTCTATAGAATAGATCACTGTGTGTAATGACTCTTTAGAATAGATCACTCTGTGTGTAATGACTCTATAGAATAGATCACTCTGTGTGTAATGACTATAGAATAGATCACTCTGTGTGTAATGACTCTATAGAATAGATCACTGTGTGTAATTTCTATAGAATAGATCACTCTGTGTGTAATGTCTCTATAGAATAGATCACTCTGTGTGTAATGACTCTATAGAATAGATCACTCTGTGTGTAATGACTCTATAGAATAGATCACTCTGTGTGTAATGACTCTATAGAATAGATCACTCTGTGTAGTGACTCTATAGAATAGATCACTCTGTGATAATGGGGAGGCATTGATGATAATGGGGAGGCATTGATGATAATGGGGAGGCATTGATGATGATGGGGAGGCATTGATGATAATGCGGAGGCATTGATGATAATGGGGAGGCATTGATGGTGATGGGGAGGCATTGATGATAATGGGGAGGCATTGATGATAATGGGGAGGCATTGATGATGATGGGGAGACATTGATGATAATGGGGAGGCATTGATGATGATGGGAGGCATTGATAATGGGGAGCATTGATAATGGGGAGGCATTGATGATGATGGGAGGCGATGATGATGATGGGGAGGCGATGATATGATAAGGAGGCGATGATGATGATGGGCAGGCATTGATGATGATGGGGAAGCCATGATGATGATGGGGAGGCAATGATGATGATGAGGAGTCAATGATGATGATGGGGAGGCGATGATGATGAAATGAAAAAAAAATTCTGGCTCCTAAATTTTTTGGCTGGCTCCTAGATTTTGAACAACTTTGTCGACCCCTGCTCTATAGAATAGATCACTCTGTGTGTAATGTCTCTATAGAATAGATCACTGTGTGTAATGACTCTATAGAATAGATCACTCTATGTGTAATGACTCTATAGAATAGATCACTCTGTGTGTAATGACTCTATAGAATAGATCACTCTGTGTAATGTCTCTATAGAATAGATCACTCTGTGTGTAATGACTCTATAGAATAGATCACTCTGTAATGACTCTATAGAATAGATCACTCTGTGTGTAATGTCTCTATAGAATAGATCACTCTGTGTGTAATGACTCTATAGAATAGATCACTCTGTGTAATGACTCTATAGAATAGATCACTCTGTGTGTAATGTCTCTATATAATAGATCACTCTGTGTATTGACTCTATAGAATAGATCACTCTGTGTGTAATGACTCTATAGAATAGATCACTGTGTGTAATGACTCTATAGAATAGATCACTCTGTGTGTAATGACTCTATAGAATAGATACTCTGTGTGTAATGTCTATGATAGATCACTCTGTGTGTAATGACTCTATAAATAGATCACTTGTGTATGACTCTATAGAATAGATCACTGTGGTAATGACTCTAAGAATAGATCACTCTGTGTGTAATGACTCTATAAATAGATCATTCTGTGTGTAATGACTCTATAGAATAGATCACTCTGTGTGTAATGACTCTATAGAATAGATCACTCTGTGTGTAATGATCTATAGAATAGATCACTCTGTGTGTAATGACTCTATAGAATAGATCACTCTGTGTGTAATGACTCTATAGAATAGATCACTCTGTGTGAATGACTCTATAGAATAGATCACTCTGTGTTAATGACTCTAATAGATAGATACTCTTGTGTGTAATGACTCTATAAATAGATCACTCTGTGGTAATGCTCTATAGATAGACCTGTGTGTAATGACTATAATAGATACTGTGTGTAATGACTCTATAGAATAGATCCTGTGTGTAATGATCATATAGAATTGATACATTGTGTGTAATGACTCTATAGAATAGATCACTCTGTTGTAATGACTCTATAGAATAGATCACTCTGTGTGTAATGACTATAGAATAGATCACTCTGTGTAATGACTCTAGAATAGATCACTCTGTGTGAATGACTCTATAGAATAGATCACTGTGTGTAATGACTCTATAGAATAGATCACTCTGTTGTATGACTCTATAGAATAGATCACTGTGTGTAATGACTCTATAGAATAGATCACCTGTGTGTAATGACTCTATAGAATAGATCATCTGTGTGTAATGACTCTATAAATAGATCACTCTGTGTGTAATGACTCTATAGAATAGATCACTCTGTGTGTAATGACTCTATAGAATAGATCACTCTGTGTGTAATGACTTATAGAATAGATCACTTGTGTAATGACTCTATAGAATAGATCACTCTGTGTGTAATGACTCTATAGAATAGATCACTGTGTGTAATGTCTCTAAGAATAGATCACTTGTGTGTAATGACTCTATAGAATAGATCACTCTGTGTGTAATGACTCTATAGAATAGATCACTCTGTGTTTGTAATGACTCTTAGAATAGATCACTCTGTGTGTAATGACTCTATAGAATAGATCACTCTGTGTGTAATGACTCTATAGAATAGATCACTCTGTGTGTAATGACTCTATAGAATAGATCACTCTGTGTGTAATGACTTATAGAATAGATCACTCTGTGTGTAATGACTCTATAGAATAGATCACTCTGTGTGTAATGCTCTATAAATAGATCACTCTGTGTGTAATGTCCTATAGAATAGATCACTCTGTGTAATGACTTATAGAATAGATCACTGTGTAATGCTCTAAGAGTCACTGTGTAATGCTCTATAGAATAGATCACTCTGTGTGTAATGACTCTATAGAATAGATCACTTGTGTAATGACTCTATAGAATAGATCACTCTGTGTGTAATGACTCTAAGAATAGATCACTCTGTGTGTAATGTCTATAGAATAGATCACCTGTGTGTAATGACTATAATAGATCACTCTGTGTGTAATGCCTATAGAATAGATCACTCTGTGTGTAATGACTCTATAAATAGATCACTGTGTGTAATGACTCTATAGAATAGATCACTGTGTGTAATGACTTATAGATAGATACTCTGTGGTAATGACTCTATAGAATAGATCACTCTGTGTGTAATGATCTATAGAATAGACACTGTGTGTAATGACTTAGAATAGATCACTTGTGTGAATGACTATAGAATAGATCACTGTTGTAATGACTCTATAGAATAGATCACTCTGTGTGTAATGACTTATAGAATAGATCATCTGTGTGTAATGACTCTATAGAATAGATCATCTGTGTGTAATGACTCTATAGAATAGATCACTCTGTGTAATGACTCTATAGATAGATCACTCTGTGTGTAATGACTCTATAGAATAGATCACTGTGTGTAATGACTCTATAGAATAGATCATCTGTGTGTAATGACTCTAAGAATAGATCACTTGTGTGTAATGACTCTATAGAATAGATCACTTGTGTGTAATGACTCTATAGAATAGATCACTCTGTGTGTAATGACTCTATAGAATAGATCACTTGTGTAATGACTCTATAGAATAGATCACTCTGTGTGTAATGACTCTATAGAATAGATCACTCTGTGTGTAATGATCTATAGAATAGATCACTCTGTGTGTAATGATCTATAGAATAGATCACTGTGTGTTGTAAGTGACTCTATAGAATAGATCACTCTGTGTGTAATGACTCTATAGAATAGATCACTGTGTGTAATGACTCTATAGATAGATCACTCTGTGTGTAATGACTCTATAGAATAGATCACTGTGTGTAATGACCTATAGAATAGATCACTCTGTGTGATTAATGATCATCTATAGAATAGATCACTCTGTGTGTAATGACTCTATAGAATAGATCACTCTGTGTGTAATGATCTATAGAATAGATCACTGTGTGTGTGACTCTAAGCAATAGATACTCTGTGTGTAATGACTCTATAGAATAGATCACTCTGTGTGTAATGACTCTATAGAATAGATCATCTGTGTGTAATGACTCTATAGAATAGATCACTCTGTGTGTAATGCTCTATAGAATAGATCACTCTGTGTGTAATGACTCTATGAATAGATCACTCTGTGTGAATGACTCTATAAATAGATCACTCTGTGTGTAATGATCTTATAGAATAGATCACTCTGTGTGTAATGACTTATAGAATAGATCACTCTGGTGTAATGACTCTATGAATAGATCACTCTGTGTGTAAATGACTCTATAGAATAGATCACTCTGTGTGTAATGACTCTATAGAATAGATCACTCTGTGTGTAATGTCATGAATGATCATGTGATGATCTATAGATAGATCACTCTGTGTGTAATGACTCTATAGAATAGATCACTCTGTGTGTAATGCTCTATAGAATAGATCACTCTGTGTGTAATGACTCTAATAGAATAGATCACTCTGTGTGTAATGACTCTATAGAATAGATCACTCTGTGTGTAATGACTTATAGAATAGATCACTCTGTGTGTAATGACTCTATAGAATAGATCACTCTGTGTGTAATGGAAGTCACTTTTTATAGAGATAGATCACTCTGTGTGTAATGACTCTATAGAATAGATCACTCTGTGTGTAATGACTTATAGAATAGATCACTCTGTGTGTAATGACTCTATAGAATAGATCACTCTGTGTGTAATGACTCTATAGAATAGATCACTCTGTGTGTAATGACTCTATAGAATAGATCACTCTGTGTGTAATGACTCTATAGAATAGATCACTCTGTGTGTAATGTACTCTATAGAATAGATCACTCTGTGTGTAATGACTCTATAGAATAGATCATCTGTGTGTAATGACTCTATAGAATAGATCACTCTGTGTGTAATGACTCTATAGAATAGATCACTCTGTGTGTAATGACTCTATAGAATAGATCACTCTGTGTAATGTCTTATAGAATAGATCACTCGTGTGTAATGCTCTATAGAATAGATCACTCTGTGTGTAATGACTCTATAGAATAGATCACTCTGTGTGTAATGACTCTATAGAATAGATCACTCTGTGTGTAATGACTCTATAGAATAGATCACTCTGTGTGTAATGTCTCTATAGAATAGATCACTGTGTGTGTAATGTACTCTATAGAATAGATCACTCTGTGTGTAATGACTCTATAGAATAGATCACTCTGTGTGTAATGACTCTATAGAATAGATCACTCTGTGTGTAATGACTCTATAGAATAGATCACTCTGTGTGTAATGACTCTATAGAATAGATCACTCTGTGTGTAATGTCTCTATAGAATAGATCACTCTGTGTGTAATGTCTCATAGAATAGATCACTGTGTGTAATGCTCTATAGAATAGATCACTTGTGTGTAATGACTCTATAGAATAGATCACTCTGTGTGTAATGACTCTATAGAATAGATCACTCTGTGTGTAATGACTCTATAGAATAGATCACTCTGTGTGTAATGACTCTATAGAATAGATCACTGTGTGTAATGACTCTATAGAATAGATCACTCTGTGTGTAATGTCTCTATAGAATAGATCACTCTGTGTGTAATGTCTCTATAGAATAGATCACTCTGTGTGTAATGTCTCTATAGAATAGATCACTCTGTGTGTAATGTCTCTATAGAATAGATCACTCTGTGTGTAATGTCTCTATAGAATAGATCACTCTGTGTGTAATGACTCTATAGAATAGATTACTGTGTGTAATGTCTCTATAGAATATAGGAGATTCACTTTTTGATGATATTCTCATTTTGTGAGAAGCTCCTGTAAGTCAGGATCTGTGCAAGATAAGTAATAAAATGTCCAACTACCTCCCAGCAGGGACATCTTGATTTGTGAATCTTTTAGTTATCTTGCATTGGGTTTTCTTCCCATTATTTCTAATACTTCAGTCACCTGCGGAGCTGCATTCACAGTTCTGCGAGTTGCCATTGGATACACACTGGCGTTTCTCTGCAGTGTGCTGTCCTCCTGTATTCTGACATGTGAATGTTACAGAATAGACTTTGGCTGAGTTTCAGGTTTCTGTCCTGGCTGTAGATCCTGGTGTTGGAGATGAGGGAGCCTTGTTATTGCCCCCGGACATCTGCTCTGTATGTCCCGCACACGGTGCGTGTCTGAGCCTTGTTATTGCCACAGGAATCAGCTCTGTACGTCCCGCACACGGTGCGTGTCTGAGCCTTGTTATCGCCCCTCGGACATCTGCTCTGTATGTCCCGCACACGGTGCGTGTCTGAGCCTTGTTATTGCCCCAGGAATCAGCTCTGTACGTCCCGCACACGGTGCGTGTCTGAGCCTTGTTATCGCCCCTCGGACATCTGCTCTGTATGTCCCGCACACGGTGCGTGTCTGAGCCTTGTTATCGCCCCTCGGACATCTGCTCTGTATGTCCCGCACACGGTGCGTGTCTGAGCCTTGTTATTGCCCCAGGAATCAGCTCTGTACGTCCCGCACACGGTGCGTGTCTGAGCCTTGTTTTTGCCCCGGGAATCTGCTCTGTACGTCCCGCACACGGTGCGTGTCTGAGCCTTGTTTTTGCCCCGGGAATCTGCTCTGTACGTCCCGCACACAGTGCGTGTCTGAGCCTTGTTTTTGCCCCGGGAATCTGCTCTGTACGTCCCGCACACGGTGCGTGTCTGAGCCTTGTTATTGCCCCCTGACATCTGCTCTGTATGTCTGGCACACAGCGCATGTCTGAGCCTTGTTATTGCCCCCGGACATCTGCTCTGTACGTCTGGCACACAGCGCATGTCTGAGCCTTGTTATTGCCCCCGGACATCTGCTCTGTACGTCTGGCACACAGCGCATGTCTGAGCCTTGTTATTGCCCCCGGACATCTGTTCTGTACGTCCCGCAGACGGTGCGTGTCTGAGCCTTGTTATTGCCCCCGGACATCTGCTCTGTACGTCTGGCACACAGCGCATGTCTGAGCCTTGTTATTGCCCCCGGACATCTGTTCTGTACGTCCCGCACACGGTGCGTGTCTGAGCCTTGTTATTGCCCCCTGACATCTGCTCTGTATGTCCCGCACACGGTGCGTGTCTGAGCCTTGTTATTGCCCCGGGAATCTGCTCTGTACGTCCCGCACACGGTGTGTGTCTGAGCCTTGTTATTGCTCCCGGACATCTGCTCTGTACGTCTGGCACAAAGCGCATGTCTGAGCCTTGGTATTGCCCCCGGACATCTGCTCTGTACGTCCCGCAGACGGTGCGTGTCTGAGCCTTGTTATTGCCCCTGGAATCTGCTTTGTACGTCCCGCACACGGTGCATGTCTGAGTCTTGTTATTGCCCCGGGAATCTGCTCTGTACGTCCCGCACACGGTACATGTCTGAGTCTTGTTATTGCCCCCGGACATCTGCTCTGTACTGCCCGCACATGGCGCGTGTCTCAGCCTTGTTATCGTCCCACGGACATCTGCTCTGTACATCGCGCACAAGGCGCGTGTCTGAGCCTTATTGCCCCCTGGACATCTGCTCTGTACGTCCCGCATACAGTGCGTGTCTGAGCCTTGTTATTGCCCCCATGCATCTCCTCTGTACATTGCACACATTGCGCGTGTCTGAGCCTTATCGCCCCCTGGACATCTGCTCTGTACGTCCCGCATACGGTGCGAGTCTGATCCTTGTTATTGCCCCCGGGCATCTCCTCTGTACATCGCTCACATTGCACGTGTCTGAGCCTTATCGCCCCCTGGACATCTGCTCTGTACATTCCGCACACGGTGCGAGTCTGAACCTTGTTAGTGCCCCTGGGCTTCTGCTTTGTACGTCCCACACATAGTGCGTGTCTGTGCTTTATAATAACCCTAGGCACCTGCTCTGTATGTCCCGCACATGGTGCATGTCTGAGCATTGTTATCGCCCCAAACATCTGCTCGTACGTCCCGAACATGGTGCGTGTCTGAGCCTTTTCGCCCCAGACTTCTGCTTGTTATCACCCCCCGGACATCTGTTCAGTACATTCCACACACAGTGCATGTCTGAGTATGGTTATCACCCCCCGGACATCTGCTTTGTATGTCCCGCACACGGTGCGTGTCTGAGCCTTGTTATTGCCCCTGGCATCTGCTCTGTATGTCCCGCACACGGTGCGTGTCTGAGCCTTGTTATCGCCCCTCGGACATCTGCTCTGTATGTCCCACACACGGTGCGTGTCTGAGCCTTGTTATTGCCCCGGGAATCTGCTCTGTATGTCCCGCACACGGTGCGTGTCTAAGCCTTGTTATTGCCCCCTGACATCTACTCTGTATGTCCCGCACACGGTGCGTGTCTAAGCATTGTTATTGCCCCCGAACATCTGCTCTGTATGTCCCGCACACGGTGCGTGTCTGTGCCTTATCGCCCCTCGGACATCTGCTCTGTACGTCACGCACACGGTGCTTGTCTAAGCCTTGTTATTGCTCCCTTACATCTGCTCTGTGTGTCCCGCACACGGTGCGTGTCTGAGCCTTGTTATCGCCCCTCGGACATCTGCTCTGTATGTCCCACACACGGTGCGTGTCTGAGCCTTGTTATTGCCCCTGGCATCTGCTCTGTATGTCCCGCACACGGTGCGTGTCTAAGCCTTGTTATTGCCCCCTGACATCTGCTCTGTATGTCCCGCACACGGTGCTTGTCTAAGCCTTGTTATTGCCCCCGGACATCTGCTCTGTATGTCCCACACACGGTGCGTGTCCGTGCCTTGTTATCGCCCCTCGGACATCTGCTCTGTATGTCCCGCACACGGTGCTTGTCTAAGCCTTGTTATTGCTCCCTTACATCTGCTCTGTGTGTCCCGCACACGGTGCGTGTCTAAGCCTTGTTATTGCCCCAGGACATCTGCTCTGTATGTCCCGCACACGGTGCGTGTCTGAGCCTTGATATTGCCCCCGGACATCTGCTCTGTATGTCCCACACACAGTGCGTGTCTGAGCCTTATCGCCCCCTGGACATCTGCTCTGTACGTTCCGCACACGGTGCGAGTCTGAGCCTTGTTAGTGCCCCTGGGCTTCTGCTTTGTACATCCCACACATGGTGCGTGTCTGTGCTTTATAATAACCCCAGGCACCTGCTCTGTATGTCCCGCACATGGTGCATGTCTGAGCCTTGTTGTGATAATACTGTAAGCTCCATGTCTTGTGCTGTGCAGAACTACAGCCCACCGAGCAAAGTTACCCCCCCCTCCCTCTCTCATGCTTCTCACCAACCCTCCAGCCTGCACTCAGGCAGTGTAATGTGAGCTGCCAGTGCTGGAAGTTTTCCCGCTTCACCGCATGGGTCTCCATTGTTAGCACATGTGCTGTTCCTACCCTAGCAGCCATCTTGGAGACTCCATTCTGTTTTGGTTAATAACACGGTGGGAGCGTTCGCTAGAAACACGAAAGTACTGTTGTGAAACATGCGCCTGACAGGCATCGTTCCCGTGGTACTGGTAAACCCGTAACTCCAACATAACCCGAGAAATGGAATTCTCGGATGCCCTATAAACTATCCCACCCGCGTGTGGGCTCATTTGAACCGTCATTTCAAAGTAAGATCATTGATAGGTCTGCCATTCTTCTGCGAGGTTCTCAGGATGAGTTATGCTCCTGATAATCTTTCAGAACTCACACCATACCTTTCAGCCAGGGGAGGTGGCCAGAAAACCAGCCCCTTTTTGTGAGGTCAGAAGCTGACATGCATAAGTCTTGCAGTGAAGTTCATTATGCACTTTCTGCTGGGATGTCCTGACTAACAGATCTGCAAATGAACTATGACGTGTGGCTCCTTTCCCCAGCCAGCTTGCCTGTAAATGATCTAACAACCATGTGAGTGATTTTTCATCTTTAATCCTATTTTATTTTATAACTGTATTTGTACATAACGATATTGTCTCAGTTTGTTACATCTTTTTATATTGTATAAGCACTGCCTGTCTTTTTAAGGAATAAACCTATAAATTTATTAGTTTGTTTCTCCTGCTCTATAAACGAATTCGCACGCGCCTGAAGTACTACGCTACTGTTTTGGGGTTGCTACGGACCCTCTTGATAAATTGTTCAGTAAGAAAAACCGTAGCTGGTGGCAGCTTAAAAGGAGGGGGTGTTAAGTGTTGACATGTGGGGTGGCGTTGGCAGTGACGGAGCGGGTATTATATGTGCATTACCCGGCTGCGGCTCGGAGTAATTATAATTCCCTCACTGCAGCGTGCCCAATATCCAGCACACATCCAAGTGACCCGTCTGGCGACTGATTATCCTAGGTGCAGTTCCCTGACTGACCTGAGGGTAAGGGGGGCGCCAGAGAGCTGCAAGTTCCTAAGTGGAAGTGGGATAATTATAAATCCCTGCAGTTTACCGGGTCGAACGGCAGCAGCCGTCGTGTGTGTGCACCGTTTCATCACATATTGGTGGCAGCGGTGGGATAATTATAAATCCCTGCAGTTTACCGGGTCGGACGGCAGCAGCCGTCGTGTGTGTGCACCGTTTCATCACATATTGGTGGCAGAGCGGTGGGATCATAGAGCATTAGTGATCTGGTTTGAGCAATCATTCCATTCACTAAAAAACTTGCACGGTTCTTCATCGACCCTGCAACTAAAGTTTTGGAGAACAGACTCAGTGTTTATTAGTCCTGAGACAATTGTGTGTACTTGCGGTTACCCCTCCCTTCTCTTTGTTTTTCTATCCTATCTTTTATTTGGCAAACATGGCTACAATAGGAGCAAGTTGGTACAAACTGCAGAAAAGGGACACTCTTGCTGGAATATGCATTTCCCGAGACCTTGACCCCATGGGCCAAACCAAAGCTCAACTGATCAAGGTCCTGATGTCACAGGACCACGCTGAGAGCGAGGAGGGCACAGAAGCCGGCCCAAGCCAAGGTGGGGCAGCAGCAGAGGCCCAAACCCTGCAGGCTTACACCCAGGGCGGGTTGAACCCTTACCTGCAGGCGGCCCTGGAGGAACTCCCCACCGACGACCGGGGGGAGCGCCTGAAGCTGATTCAGCAATACCAGCAGGAGGCCCGAGCCGAGCGCCAAGCCCAGCGAGAGGCTGAGAGAGCCGAGCGGGAGGCTGAGAGAGCCCGAGCCGAGCGGGAAGCCCAAGCTTAGAGAGCCCATGAGCTGGAGATGGTCCAGCGAGGGGCAATGCCCTCCACAGCCCAGAGCAGTGTGCCCAGCAGCACTCAGAGTCCCAAGCCCCGGCCGGAGCACTTTCCCGTGATGGAAAAGAACGGAGACTTGGACACTTTTCTGCGGGCCTTTGAGAAAGTCTGCAGACAGTACCGGCTGCCTGCCGACCAATGGGCCAGGTACTTGACCCCCGGGCTAAAGGGCAAAGCTTTGGAGGCGTTTGCTTCCCTCGCGCCAGATCAAGACAGTGACTATGAGGCCATCAAGCAGGCCCTGATTGCCAAGTACCAGCTAACCCCTGAGGTATACCGAAAGAAGTTCCGGAACCTCCAACGTGGCCCACATGACAGCTATAGCGATGTGGTGCAAGGACTCAGGACCCATTTTGACCAGTGGATCCAGGGACTGTCAGTTGACACCTATGAGGAGCTGAAAGACCTGATGATCAAAGACCAGTTCCTGCATCTGTGCCCAGCTGAGGTCCGACAGTTCATCCTGGACCGAGAACCAGAGGACGCGGTCACAACAGCCCGGATCGCCGACAGCTATGAGGCCAACCGGAAACCCGAGGTGCGGAAGCCTGTCACCACCCGCTGGGGAGGGGGTAAGCCTGCAACCAACCCCAGTGCCCCTGCCAGTCGTCCCTCTGGAGGCACTATCCCCTTTGCCAGCGCCCGGCCTACATCAGACCCCCGCCAGTGTTTCTCCTGTAAAAGGACTGGACACATCAGCGCCACCTGTCCGGAGAGGCAGAAGAACCCCCAGCCAAGGCCTCCGGGCCCAACGCCTCTGTTCTTTTGGTGGGTGGTGTGGTGGGGAGGGTTGATGACAACGTGCAGCCCGTCCGCGTGGGGGCCCGTCTTAATACAGACCTCAAGGACACCGGGGCTGAACGAACCCTCATCCGACCCGAACTGGCGGCCCCTGAAGAGTTGATTCCGGGGAAAACCTTAACTGTCACAGGGATTGGGGGCGTCCACTACCCCTTGCCGATAGCCCGAGTTTTCATTGACTGGGGTGCCGGGAGCGGGGTGAAGGAAGTGGGGGTGTCCGAAAACCTGCCCACTGATGTTTTATTGGGGACTGATCTGGGGAGGATGGTGGCGTACTATGTCCCTGACACCCCTTCCCAATCTGATGATAAGGTTAACGTTAACCATGATGTTGATGTTGATGATGATGGGAAACTGATTGTGTTACCTGCTAATGCTTTGCGAAGTGATGATGCAACTGATAACCTTTCTTTCCCTAGGACTGATGTTGATAGTGATGTATCTGTGCCATCTGAATCTGTTAACCCTTTCTCTGAAGTGGTAGATGTGTCCACAGGTACAGGAGCGTTCAGTCCCGTCGCTCTGCGGAGTGAGACGGCTGAGGAACCCCTAGCAGGAGCAAGCGACAGTGCTCAAGGAAATGGGGAGGTGCATGGGAACCGGGAGGAAGGTGACGCCATGACACTGACCAGTGCCACCGAGGAAGGTAACTGGCCCATAAGTAGCACTGCTCCTGAAGTGTTGGGGGTGGATGGGGAGGTAGAGCCCATAGCAGCGCAGGCTGATGGGTCTATAGAAACCCCCGGGGAGACGGCATATGTAGCTGCTGTCACCCGCAGTCAGAGTGCCCGGATCGCAGGTAGCGCCCTGCCATCTGGACCCTCCTCCGCTACAGGAGAGACTGAACCAGAGGTGGACCCAGTGCCGGTCCCAGAGTGTCCCAGTGAGGAAGGAACCCTAACGTCACTTCTGGCTGCCTCCAGCCAGGAGTTTCAGGCTGCTCTGCACTCAGATGCGAGCCTGGAGAACTTGAGGCACCTCGCCGAGACGCCCACCTCCGTGACTGATAAGGAGAGGGTGTTCTGGGAACGAAGAAGGTTGTACCGGGAGACAGTACCCGGAGATTCCCAAAAGGAGTGGTTGAGGGAAAAACAGCTGGTCGTCCCGCACCAGTTCCGAGGTGAGTTGTTGAGGATTGCCCATGAGATTCCACTCGCTGGACACTTGGGGATCAGCAAAACTAAGGCACGGCTGTCTCAACACTTCTATTGGCCCAAGATGGGGACAGATGTGACTAACTACTGCCGCTCCTGTATCACCTGTCAAAGAGTGGGGAAGGCGGGGCCTGCTCTTAAGGCTCCCCTGATCCCGTTGCCAGTGATAGAGGAGCCTTTCCAGAGGATCGCGGTGGACATTGTGGGCCCGCTGGCCGTCCCCAGCAGCTCTGGAAAGCAATACATCCTTACTGTGGTAGACTACGCTACCCGGTACCCGGAGGCAGTAGCTCTGTCCTCAACTAGGGCAGATAAGGTGGCGGATGCACTGGTGACCATCTTTTCACGGGTAGGATTTCCCAGGGAGATGCTTACCGATCAAGGGACCCAATTTATGTCTCGCCTAATGAAGGCTCTCTGCAGCAAAATTCAGGTGACGCGTATGGTATCGAGTGCGTATCACCCACAGACCAATGGTTTGTGTGAGCGCTTTAACGGTACCCTCAAACAGATGCTCCGCATGCTGGTTGAGACCCAGGGACGCGATTGGGAGCGGTACCTCCCACACCTGCTATTTGCCTACAGAGAAGTCCCGCAGGCCTCAACGGGGTTTCTCCCCCTTCGAGCTCCTGTATGGTAGGCGAGTCTGGGGACCCCTTGGGTTGATAAGAGAATCCTGGGAAGAGGAGCCAAACCCCACGGAAGTGTCCATCGTGGATTATGTCATGCGCTTCCGCGACAAGATGCAGACCTTGACGCAGTTGGTGCATGGCAACATGACGCAGGCTCAGGCTGACCAGAAGCACTGGTACGACCAGAACGCCCGGGAGCGGACCTACCAGGTGGGTCAAAAGGTGTGGGTGCTGGTCCCCGTACCAAAGGATAAGCTTCAGGCAGCCTGGGAAGGCCCGTACGTCGTGCACCAACGGCTCAACCCAGTCACCTACATGGTCACGCTTGACCACACTCGGGGTAGGCGCAAGGCCTTTCACGTCAACATGATGAAGGCCCATCACGAACGTGAAGCCTGCGTCCTACCGGTCTGCAATCTGCCCGAGGACGGGGAAGAGGATCCCCTCCTGGACATGCTGGCCCAAGCCCAGGCCAATGGGTCCATTGAGGACATGGAGGTAAATGCCTCGCTAACCGTCTCCCAGCGGTTGCAGTTGCTGACCACTCTGGAACCCTTCCGGGCCGAGTTCACATACCGACCCGGAAGGACCAAGTTGGCAGTCCACGAGGTGGACACCGGGAATCTCGCCCCGTTACGGCGGACACCTTATCGGATCTCTGAGGAAGTGCAGCAGATTATGCGCCAGGAGATCCAGGAGATGTTGCAGCTGGGGGTGATCCGGCCGTCCAAAAGCGCGTGGGCCTCACCTGTAGTTCTCGTGCCAAAAAAGGATCGGACCACCCGGTTCTGCGTGGACTACAGGGGGCTCAACGCCATCACTACCTCTGATGCGCACCCAATGCCACGCATCGAGGATCTGCTGGAGCGGTTGGCGAATGCCAAGTACATATCCATCATGGATTTGAGCCGGGGATACTGGCAGATTCCCCTGAGCCCTGCGGCGCAGGAGAAATCCGCCTTTATCACCCCTTTTGGACTGTACGAGTCCACGGTCATGCCTTTCGGCATGAAGAATGCCCCTGCCACTTTCCAGCGGATGGTCAACCACCTGCTTCAGGGACTGGAGGAGTACGCTGTGGCGTACCTGGACGACATTGCCGTCTTCAGTTCCACCTGGGAGGAACACCTTCAGCATCTCCAGGAGGTGCTCAAGCGTATTCACCAGGCAGGTCTGACCATCAAGCCGGGAAAATGCCAGATGGGCATGAGGGAGGTCCACTACCTGGGGCACCGGGTAGGCGGGGGTTCCATGAGTCCAGAGCCCGAGAAAGTGGACGCGATCGTGTCCTGGCCCACCCCCAGGACCAAAAAGCAGGTGAAGTCCTTCCTGGGCACTACAGGGTACTATAGGCGTTTCGTACCGAACTATAGCGCCATTGCAAAACCCTTGACGGACCTCACCAAGGGCGGTCTACCCCAAACAGTCAACTGGACAGATGGCTGTGAGGCGGCATTCCGAGCTTTGAAAACAGCCCTGTGCAGCTCTCCAGTGTTGAAAGCCGTCAACAGCAGTCGGCCATTCCTGGTACAGACTGACGCCAGCGAATTTGGCCTCGGTGCTGTACTCAGCCAGGTTGATTCGGGGAACCAGCAGCACCCCGTGTTGTACCTGAGCCGGAAACTTCTGCCAAGGGAAGTGGCATACTCCACCATCGAGAAGGAGTGCCTGGCCATGGTCTGGGCACTGCAACGTTTGCAGCCCTACCTGTACGGGCGCACCTTCAAGGTGGTCACCGACCACAACCCTCTGAGCTGGCTGCACACCGTGTCCGGAACCAATGGTAGGTTGCTGCGCTGGAGCCTTGCCCTACAGCAGTATGATTTTGCCGTACAACACAAGAAAGGCAGCGATCATGGTAATGCTGATGGGTTGTCACGACGTGGCGAACCCGCTGAGGTGCGCATGGCGGATTACCGACAGGTCATGCCTCCGTAGCGCCCTCTAAGAGGGGGAGGTGTGATAATACTGTAAGCTCCATGTCTTGTGCTGTGCAGAACTACAGCCCACCGAGCAAAGTTCCCCCCCTCCCTCTCTCATGCTTCTCACCAACCCCCCAGCCTGCACTCAGGCAGTGTAATGTGAGCTGCCAGTGCTGGAAGTTTTCCCGCTTCACCGCATGGGTCTCCATTGTTAGCACATGTGCTGTTCCTACCCTAGCAGCCATCTTGGAGACTCCATTCTGTTTTGGTAATAACACGGTGGGAGCTTGTTCGCTTGAAAACGAAAGTATGTTGTGAAACATCGCGCCTGACCGGCATCGTTCCGTGGTACTGGTAAACCCGTAACTCCAACATACCCGAGTATTGGAATTCTCGGATGCCTATAAACTATCCCACCGCGTGAGGGCTCATTTTGAACCGTCATTTCAAAGTAAGATCATTTGATAGGTCTGCCATTCTTCTGCGAGGTTTCAGGATGAGTTATGTTATCGCTCCTGATATTCTATTTCAGAACTCACACCATTACCTTTCAGCCAGGGGAGGGTGCCAGAAAAACCAGCCCCTTTTTGTTGAGGTCAGGAAGCTGGAATGGCTAAGTTTTGCAGTGAAGTTCCTTAGGCACTTTCTGCTGGGATGTCCTGACTACAGATCTGCAAATGACTATGACGTGTGGCTCCTTTCCCCAGCCAGCTTGCTGTAAATGAATCTAACAACATGTGACGCGATTTTTCACTCTTATAATCCTATTTTATTTTATAACTTTATTTGTACATAAAACGATATTGTCCTCAGTTGTTACATCTTTTTATATTGTATAAGCACTGCTGTCTTTTTTTAAGGAATAAACCTATAAATATTAGTTTTGTTTCTCATGCTCTATAAACGAATTCGCAGCGCCTGAAGTATACGTTCTGTTTTGGGTGCTACGGACCCTTGATAATTGGTCAGTAAGAAAACCGTAGCTGGTGGATAGCTTTAAGGACGGGGGTGTTAAGTGTTGACATATGGGGTGGCGTTGGCAGGGACGGAGCGGGTCTTAATGTGCATACCCGGCTGCGGCTCGGGAGTAATTATTAATTCCTCACTGCGCGTGCCCAATAGATCAGCACACATCCAAGTGGACGTTTTCTGGCGACTGATTATCCTAGGTGGTGCAGTTCCCTGACTGACTGCGGGTAAGGGGGGGCCAGTGTGCTGTGCAAGTTCTTAAGTGGAAGTGGGATAATTATAAATCCCTGCAGTTTACCGGGTCGGACGGCAGCAGCCGTCGTTGTGTGTGCCACCGTTTCATCACACTTGTTATCGCACCCATTCATCTGCTCGTAGTCCGAAACATGGTGCGTTGTCTGAGTTTTCGCCCCAGACTTTGATTGTTATCACCCCCCGGACATCTGTTCAGTACATTTCCACACACAGTGCATGTCTGAGTATGGTTATCACCCCATGACATCTGCTCTGTATGTCCCGCACACGGTGGTTGTCTAAGCCTTGTTATTGCCCCGGCCCAGGACATCTGCTCTGTTGTCCCCACTCGGTGCGTGTCTGTGCCTTATCGGCCCCTCGGACATCTGCTCTGTACGTCCCGACACTCGGGTTCTTGTCTAAGCTTTGTTATTCCCCGGACATCTGCTCTGTATGTCCGCACACGTGGTGTTCCGTGCCTGTTATCGCCCCTCGGACAAAACTGCTCTGTATGTCCCGCACACGGAGCTTGTCTGAAGCCTTGTTATTTGCCCCTGGGCTCTGCTCTGTATGTCCACACACGGTGCGTGTCTGAAGCTAGTTTTTG